>CAUYSK010072400.1:0-15843 GCA_963575035.1 Avahi laniger | reverse complement strand
TTTCTTTCTATTTTTGGTAGAGATGAGGTCTCGCTCTTGCTCAGGCTGGTCTCGAACTCCCGAGCTCAGAACGATCCGCCCACCTCGGCCTCCCAGAGAGCTAGGATTACAGGCGTGAGCCACCGCGCCCGGCCTAATTATTTTTAAATTATTTTTGGTAGAGACAGGGTCTCACTATGTTGCCCAGGCTGGTCTCGAACTCCTGGCTTCAAGCAATCCTCTGACTTTGGCCTCCCAAAATGCTGGGATTACAGGTGTGAGTCATTGTGCCAGGCCTTAAATATATTTTATTTTAGAACTTCATCCAGTTCTAGGCATTGTTCTTGAATTCAACAAGAATTCAAGATGGCCTATAAACTATTTTGGGAAATGACTCATTCATTTACCTGTTTTTTTTTCCTCCCAAGTACCATTAAAATATACAACATCTGAAGTGCTAAAAATAATTCAGTATATAAAAGTCAATTCTTAAGAAAATTTGAGGAAAAGTTTTTGATTTCAGGAAAAATATCACCAAACCTTCCAATCTAATTATACATTAAAGTAACACAATTAAAAGTTGGTATAACTTAAATAAACTTAAGGTATTTTTTAATCAATATTCACCTAAATACATGCAGAAGAATAACCTCATCAGTTTTTATCTTGACATAAACCTTAAATTAAATATCAGAATATCAAGCAGATGCTGAGGCATTCATCATCAATATTGGAATTCTGACTCATGACAGTAACACGAAACAGATGCTAATACGATGCGCCCTCGGTAACCATCACGGCACGGGGTAGCTCTTGATGTGGGGTGCTTAAAATGTGTGCACAAAATATAAAATAATAAAAGAGCATGAAAGGTTTCCTTACTTCATTTATAAGCCATTTAAAATGTAGTATCTTGTATATAGAAGTTAAAAACAAGCAATGATGAATAAGAGGCAGCACCCCAGGGCACCAGGATTTACGTCTTTCCCTTAATTCAGCAGTCAGTGACCTCCACTGGATCCCTCATTGCTGAGGGAGGACCGTGCTCTCTTTCTCACTCACCACCAGTTAGAAGGCAAGAACTCCCAGGCCCTTTCCATTGGCTAATGTTTACCATGTGTTCATGTGGCGGTAACATGGAATTCTGGACCACAGGGTCTATCTAGTCAGTCCCTGGCAGGGAAAAAGAAGTCTGGGGGCTCCTGTGGCCCCATTTCAGTAACACAATCTCCAAACCAGGTAGCTCTGAAAGAGTTTGCTAAGCAGGAAAAGGGAAACAAAATCCCTCAGCACAGTCCCCTTAGCTAACATCCTACATGTCTTCAAAGCCCAAAATTCTTATCACTCTGCTAGCATGAGTCTACAGCTGTTTCTAGAATACACAGTGATGTGTGCTCTCTGTGAAAATAAACAGAAAAGCCCAGGCGGACGATGCCATGGTGCAAGTGATATAAGCAAAATGCGCTCAAACGAGGGCTTCAAAAGAGATATAAATGTGAGTGGGGGAGAGTCCCTCCAAGGGAAGGAGAAGCAGGAGCCCCATTTATTTATTCCTGAATGAGGAAAATAAGTCAGTGGCAAGTTCAATGAAAAGAAACTTGAGAAACCAAAGGGGAACAACTATGGAGTAGCTTGACAGCACAATTTCAAATTCCCAGTGAATAACCTGACCGCTGCTTCTGACAGCTGTGACTCTGGCGCCTGCCTGCCTGGGTTTGAAGGCCAGCTCTGCACTTAGCATCTGTGTGACCTCTGGTTCTTAAACTTGGATGCGTGCTGGAACCACGTGGGGAGCTTTAAAAAATACTGATGCCTGGAACCCATCCCCAGAGACTGTGATTTAATTGGACCAGGGTGTGGCTTAGCCATCGACAAGTTTTAAAAGCTCTCAAGTGACTCTAATTTTGGGCAGCTAAGGTTAGGAACCCCTGATGAACTTTCTCAGCCAGTTTGCTCTTTCTCCATTTGTGAGATGATGACGACCCTGACAACAAACCTTTTAAGATTATTGCGATGATTAAATATGATCATGCAGATAGAGCACTTTGTGCAATGTCTGACGCATGGGAATCCCTTAATAAGTATGAGCGATTATCATGATCGTTCTCCCCACGAGGGGCACTTGGGCAAGAACATTCTGGTTAGGGTACTAGGTCATGCCTACCTTGGCACACGTTGTGCTCACTCTGCTCGTAGCCTGCTGCACACTGGATGCGGTGGGCAGGGTTGGAGGGGATGCGCTGGAGGTCAGCTGGGTTCCGCCGGATGACAAAGTTATTTCGGCCTGTCTGCACTTCAGGGCCTGCGACTGCAGCAGCGCTGGCCACAAAACCACCCCCAGGCAACACTCCGCTGGCCGCCATGCTACTGGCAGCTACACCCCCGGTGGTTGCCCCCGAGGTTGCTTCGGCTGCTGGTGTTTCTTGCTGAGGCTGTTCATTATTAACAATAATCTGGGCTGTTTTAGGAAGGCAGAGGTATCCTCCATAGTGGTTGACACATTTCATTCCGCCTTTGCAAGCGTCTGGGACAATGTCACATTCATCAATATCTGCAGTCAGTAATAAAATAAGTCAGGAATCTTCTCAGTGGGAAGATGGAACATGTAAATATATGTGCATGCCTTTTTGGGTATAATACACACAGGACAGGAAGAGACACACGAGATGGAGACAGAAGGCAACGCTCTGATGGGGGTCTATGAAGCTGGCTCACCTTTGCACTGCTGTCTCACAGGGTCCCACTCATATCCGTCAGTGCATTGCTGCGGAGAAAACACCAAAGCAGGGGGCAGGAGACAGTTAATTGATGTGTCCATTCCCCATGAAGTGACTCTAAAAGCGTCATTTTTATGGCAACAACCCTTGTGCTAGAGGCCTAGATATATGATGAGATGGGCAGTTTAACATTCTCTGGCTTTGCTTCCTTAAAGACAAGTCTGTGCCGTGGACAGCTTCAGGGCACCCTGAGCAATCACCAGCTGCCTCAGCTCTTCTCTTGGGTTTGGTACAGTTGCCCATCACCATCTTCTTTTCTCTCTGTCTTCAGACTAATCTTCTCCAACCTCTCTAACCGCTCTTTTTTTTTGGTTTTATTTGCCCCTTTTCCAATACCGTAGATTTTACAAACAAAAAAATTTCAATGAAGTTCTTTTTATTTTTTTTTCTCAGCCCTAAACTCTTCTCTCTCTCGCTCAGTCCTCTGAGAGCATTCAAGCACCTGGCTTTCCTTACCATTCTGACCTCTGTCTCACACACTGGCCTGCCTCCTAGCCTCATTTCCTTGAGGTCCCCTCCAGTTCACTCACCGAACCACCTGTGGAGCACCTTCTCACACCAGGGACTGTCCCAGGGCCTGGGGATGCCTATGCTATGCAGACCTTGTCCCGTCCTCAAGCAGCTCACAGACCAGAAGCGGAGACAGACAGGTAGACAACTTGCAGCAAGTGCCTTCTACAAGTGAGTACAGCAAGGAGTGACGGGCTCTGTCCATGGCTGTGGTGGAAGGGAAGGCTTTACAGGGGAGGTGACAAGTGAATTGGGCCTTCTAGGAAGAGCAGAATTTTTCCAGAGAAATGTAGGAATTCCAGGAAGGGAAACCGTTGTGAACAAAAGCACAAAATTGTTGAAGAGGGAAGGTGCTACAAGGAGTTCCGGGTGGGTGGGGCATGAAGTTAGAGAGGTAGGCAGGGACAAATCCTGGAAGCCTTTGTTTGGGACAGGGAAGAACTGGATTCTACCTTGAAGGTCACTGAATCTCCAGGTTTATTATGCTTAAGGATCACCCAGTGTACTGGTTAAAATGCATATTCCTGGGCCCACCCATAGGATCTGATTCTGTAGGTCTGGGTGGGGGTGGGGGGCTGGAATCTAAATTCCTAACAAGCATCCCAGGTGATTCCCATGCTAGTTGTCTAGGGCTACTTCTTAAGAAACGTTGCCATAGGTGATAAAAGACCCCGAAGAATTTTTAAGCTTAGGAAACAACTTGATCAGATGCTCATTTGAGAAAGTCACTGTGAGGAAGATGCTTCAGGAAGGATTGAGCAAAAGAGGAGTAAACAGCCAAATACACTTCAGTTCTTTTAGTAGAGCTGAGAGCTGCTTATGCATGCAACAATGCTGGACAAGTAGATAACTGAATGGAGGCAGAGATCAATTTAGATATTTTACTGATATCTGAAACTTACCAGGGTGAAAACTAAACTCACTTTATCTCCCAGAGTAATTCTTTCTAGTTTCCCCAACAGTCTCCAAGGCACCACCACCTTTCTCAGGGCCCAGGATTACAACTTAAACATCAGCACTGAATGCTCCAATTATTTTCTTTCAAGCTCTGCTGACTCTGTGTCCATTTGTGCATCTAACATAGTGGTGGGAGCTTTTTTCTGGCCTCATGAGTAGGTAAGGCTCGATATCCCTACATTCCACACACACCTCCATGGCAATCTTTCTTGCTCTCTGTTATGCTGCTCTTGTATCCAAGAGTCCAGAGTGGCCTGGAGATCTCTCATTTCTCATTATTGCCATCTCTGGATTCTCTTCACCCCCAGCTCCAGCTGATCTGAACTTATCACCGCCTGGACTTGTCTTGTTTTCACTTCCAGCCTTTGATTATGCCATTCTCTCTGACTCAGGCATCTCTTCAGCCTTTCCAGATCAATCTACTTCCTTCAAGAAGCAGCACAGAGTTCTAGCTCCTCCAATATGCCAGCACCAACATTAATCACCTCCTTGCCTATTTCTTTAGCAATCTTTATAATCTGTATAATAATACTATTTGTGCTTGCTTATGAACTTTGTAGTTTTCAATGGTATCTTCCCTAGGGCAAACTCCCTGAGGCAAAGGGCTGAATTTTCTTAATAAATTAATAAATTCTTTTGATGGGGTGAAAGTTGCTTATGCAGATACATGTGGAGTAAATACCTGAATGGACCCTATCTTTAACATGGAAGGGGAGTATGAGACTGTCTTGTAGATACAAGCCCATTCTTCTGGAAAGTATCTTTTAAACCATGCAAAAATCTCACAATTACCTTGAATAATTTGTATGGTAAATAGAGAAAACTTGCAGTTTATTTTAAGTATTTAGTTCATGTACATTTAATGTGGGTCTACTATTAAATAAGTCTAGACTGAATTTAGCTTCACCACTTGTTGGCTGTGTAGCCTTAAACAAGTTAGACAGTGTCTCTGATCATCAGTTCTACCAGCAGTAGAAGGAAGATGATTCCACTTACCTCACACCTTGCTTTGAGGACGAAAGGATATAGTGTCTCCACAGTGGGGTACTCAAAAATAGTCCTCTAACCATCTTGTCCTTTAACCATGAATTATGAGGCATACACAATTTAAAAGAGATTAGACCTAATCTTAGCACAAAAAGGGTATCATATATGGGAAATCTGTTGCAATAATAATGAACCCTCGTTAATAGTTTTTAAAACTATAGTGTTTAATTCACAGGAAACTTTCTCTGCTAAAAATGAATAAGATTTAGGTGATTAGCAAAGGGAAGGGTGTAGAAGATAAGCAATTGTAAAAGCAGTAAAATCTTTTATTAGATGATTATAAAAGTGGATAACAAATTTAATTTTAGCTCCCTGAGAAGGTAATAAGTTTAGCCTGATTAAGAAAATATTTTCATTTTAAGATAAACAACACATGCCTTCAGTTTTCTTGCTTTATTTGTCTTCAGCAGAGGAAGCAACTGCATTTAACATGAAGTTAACAAAATATTTATATTAAACTATTTTATTTATAGTTGATTTGAACAACAGAAAGGAACATTTGCCAGATGAATACTAACATTCTAGGGATAACATGGTACCAAAAAGTGAGATAATGTTTATTGTCAGTAATTGACATTAGCTCACTTTTAAGAGTTTTATTTTCAAACATTTTTCACATTCTTTAGAGTAGGATTACTTAATTTTAAATTGGGAGCAAATAGAAAAATGTGTTTTTCATATTCCAATCCAGGACAAATGTCATTCACCCCACAACACTGATTAAAGACTAGAAAGTACAAAACAGAGGTGCAAACAAATTCACCAGAAGTGAGGTAAGTACTGCCCTCCTCTGCTATCACCCCATGTGTTCCTGGCAGTGGGAGGGGTCAGATGATATTTTTAATATTTTATTAAACATTGGTTATGCCCATGTAATTAACTAGTCAAATATTACTCAGAAATATCAGAGATGCTAATTAGAAAATGGAAAACTGAGTTGCACACAATGAATTTTAAAACCACTTCAGCAAATACTGCATCCTGGTAATGCATACTAAAGTGTATCTGAAGGGCCTTTATGAGTTATCAGTTATGCTATAAATGAATGAATATATAGCTTTTGTAAATTTAATAAAAGCCACTTACATGAGAATGTTAAATTGTGTGCCCAAATGAGGTGATGGGTTTGTATGATGTTTAACATTCTTATTTGACTTGAGTCTTACTCTGCGCGCGTTGGTTTTATCTGCATGTATGGAGGAATCCAGGCTTTCCAATTCCTTCTGCCCATTAATTTATTGAATGCATTGGAAATATGGAGCTTATTCTGGTTATAGTTTCAAAAGGGTTCCCATTTTTGGCCTTGCACAAATCATTACATGTTGGTCCCTATCTCAATTGGTGATCTCTGAACTTTTGAAAGGATCAAGGGGCACTTTAGAAGCAATCTTAAATGTGAGCCATAGTAAAGTGTTGTTTAATCTATTATCCTCCACAGAGTACAGTCCACATACACTGGCAGGGGTAGGTAAAGTCTTTCTGTGTCAGAGAATCCCGCTGAACCACACTTATCTCAAATTCCATCACCCCTTACCGTGTACGTGATGGTTTCTTCGGTGTCCTGTGACTTGACCAGCGCCAGAGTCAGCATGGTTAGGAGAAGGGCTTTCAACATTGTGAATCTCAAACAAAACAGAAGACAAATTGATGTTTAGTATCTGCTGCGGGGAAAATAGAACTTTAGCAGTGAAGTAACAAGCAAGGACGGGAGGGCGGGGAGGCTGAGGCTCCACCGTACTCAATTTCTAATGTTTTCTCATCTCCCCTCCCCCTCCTGAATCTCCCCGTAGCACCAGGGACATAAAAACTGCTGCGGAATTGCATTTCACTTCACTCCATCCTGTTATGCTGTATATATACAAAGGACATTTAGCGTGCATTTTATACTGCACCTACACGGCAGGCTCCAGAAGGAGGGATCCAAGGATAAAAACAGAGCAATCAGTTTCAAAGGGGACGGTGCCTTTTTTTTCCAGGGGAGGAGGTGGGACAGCAAATCTCTATTCCCTTGAGTGTTAAGGCTTTCCCTGTATGCTCACCTCCTTCTAGTAAAGTTCCTTGCACAGCTCAGCAAAAATACCTGCGAGCCAATATGAATTAACTTGGGCTCAAACTTTTTTTTTTTTTAACACAATACCAAAACAAAAGTCAGCAATTTCCTCCCAGTTCTAGTAGAATATCGGAGCTTCTCACGTCCCTTAGAGCTTCTCGCATCCCCCAGCATAAAGTGGCATTTCCATCGCGTTCTTTGCGCATAGCTTTGTTTAAAAGCCCCAGGTTGTGTGGAGGAGCAGCCCAGAGCATCTGTTTCTCTAGTGTCTTATCAGTGCCTCGGTCCCCAGCGTGCTACCTTTAGGACTGGGCTGCCCAGGACCGGAACCGGGACCGCACCGCAGCCCGAGGCACCAGTTTCTGGGCGCCCGACCTCGTTCCCGCAGGGAGGTGAGGTCCCCTTTCTTAGCAGTCCCCCGGAGCTGCTCAGCGTTCCAGCTTCTAACGAGCTCCTGCGGAACCCAGGTGCGGCTTAAATCTCGCACATTGGTCCCCTGAAACTTTCAAAACCACGTTTACGGTCAAACCCCTGCCGACTGGTTGTCGGCGCGCACACACATGCCCATCCCGACAGATGTCACCGAGTCCTCTCACATGCCGACAGATCGCATTCCGAGGCTGTACACCTCCACCTCCCTCTCTGCTTGAGACGCCCTGCACAGTCCAGGGCAGTTCTCGGGTAGTTTGCACCCCTCGAGTCACCCCACCTTACTTATTCCCCGCGCACGGCCCCGCGGGCACTGGGCGCGCTCCATGCGACCCCCAGTCCGGGGCTCCTACCTGCGCGGCCGCGCTGCGCTCCGGCCCGGGCAGCGAGGGGAGTGCGCAGGGAAGGGCAGCCCCGTGGGTCTGAACTGGCGAGGTCTGGCAGCGGCCCCAGCGGCAGGAGGAGGAGGAGAAAGGGAGGGAAAGGGGGAGGGCGAAGGAGGGCGAAGGGGGGCGGAGGAGAGAGCTGAGGGAGGCGCAAGCGCTGAGCCAAGCGCTGCAAGCCCGGCAGGAGAGCGCGCCGCGCAGCTCGGTCTGCGCCCCCGGCTCCTGGGGCGGTCTCCGCCGCCCCGCCTGCCCTCGGTTTCCAGCCTCGCGGGGACTCCAGGCGGAAGAGGGCACGCTTGGCATGTGATGTCCTAGGTTTATATCAGCCTTCGGGATGCTCCCAGTCTCCAGGGTGATTTCTCGTGCCCCAAGGAGGGGAACACATCTTTCCCAGAGAGCTTCTGAGAGTCTCTAGAAATCGCCTAAATTCCGCCCCCTCCCCTCAGTAAGTGAGCGCTAGGAGAGTAAATAGAACTGGTCCTTTTGCCTTTGCTTTCAGATTTTTTTTTTTTTTTTTTTGTGAAGGGATGTCTGCTTCCTCAAATGGAGAAAAATGAGCATTCATTCATTCATTCAACACATATTTTGTGACTTCTTATGTGCTAGGTGTTGGGAACACGCCAAATAGAACTCCCACTAACAAAATTGTGAGGTGGGGTTTGTTTTGTGGTCTCTCAAATCTCCCTTTTTGATAACAAGTGTTGGTGAGGATGTGGAGAAAAGGGAACCCTTGTACGCTGTTGGTGGGAATGTAGATTAATATAACCATTACGGAAAATTGGAGGTTTCTCAGAAAACTAAAAGTAGAATTATTATATGATCCAGCAATCCCACTTCTGGGTATTTATCAGAAGGATTGGAAATAAGTATGTCAAAGAGATGTCCGTCCTCTCGTGTTCATTGCGGCACTATTCACAATAGCCAAGATATGGGATCAACCCAGGTGTCCATCAAGGGATGAATGGCTGAAAAAAATGTGGTATAGATACACAGTGGAATACTATTCAGACTTAAAAAAGAAAGAAATTCTGTCATTTGTGATAATGTGGTTGGAACTGGAGAACATTATGCTAAGTGAAATAAGCTACATACAGAAAGACCAATATACCACATGTTCTCACTTACATCTGTAATCTAAAACAATCAAACTTTAGAAGCAGAGCGTGCAATGGTTTGTTACCAGGGGCTGGAGTTGGGGGGAATGAGAAGATGATAATCACAAAGAGTATAAAGCCTCCATTAAATAGGAGGAATAAGTTTGATTTTTTAAGATCAATTGTACAGACTGGTGAATGCAGCTAAGAATTGAGTACTGTACATTTCAACATTGCTAAGAGTAAATTTCAGATATTTTTTATCACAAAATTTTTTAATATTTGAGGTAATGGATATGTTAATCAGCTTGATTAGCATCCCACATTGTATTCAAAAATCATAACATCACTTTGTACCCCATAAATATATAGGGTTATACATTGTCAATGTATAATAGAAAAAGAAAAAAAAAAAGAAAAAGCTCCCTTTTTTTCAATGCATCCCTTTGTTCATCTGTAACTTCTGTTTTCTTCACTGGTTCACTTGGTGAAGTCCCCAATACTGTTCATTTAAAGTTGGGCATTTCACTTTCGCCTTTCATGCTAATGGTGGAATTTCAGGAATCTGGAAAGGAAAAAAATAAGTATTTTTTTGGCTTCATCAAATCATACCACACAGATTGCAGTTATCTCAGAAGTCTCCAACTCTAAAGTCAGAGTAGTAGCTTGCTTCCCAGGCAGCTGTGTCTTCTAAGAAGCAAACAGTCAAATTCAATTTTAGGAGTGAGACAACCTGCAAACTGAAGGGGTTAAAGACTTTGACTCTGTCTAGTACCAGGAGACAGAGGGTAGGAAGGAGAGGAACAGCTCCTTTCCTTCCCTGCTGACCAAAGGTGGGAGGGTGATAGAAACTGCAGGAGAGAGAGGTTACCAGGTGGAAGCTGCTCTCCTAATCTCTGGGGTGTCTAATGGGTTACCCAGACCTCGCCAGTTTGATAGCAAGTCACACAGTACTGGAAAAGATCAGGGAGCTCCCCGACCCTCCCTGAACCTTACTTGAGTATATAATGCTTTGCTAATTACATTGAAGACTTTTATTACCACAATTCTAGTAACTTTTGTCCTCTAGTCATTCATGATACTCAAACTTTTTAAAAAAATATATCTTTACTTTTTGTACAGTAAAAATATCTGTCTAGATGTTTTCTTCTGTTTCTTTAAAACTCTTTCTACCTGTCCTTAACCCCTTCTCTAGAAAAATGGGGTGAAAACTTCCAAATTTCTATCTTCAGCCTGGAACTCTTCCCATATATCCAACTGCTGACTTGTTACTTTCATTTGGACGTCTAATGGACATTTCAAACTGAACGCCACCACTGTTCTCATCCCCGAACCTATTCCACTCATCTGCTGCTGCTTCTCAATTAATAGCAATTTCATCTTCCCATTTGCTCAGCTCCAGGACCATGTAGTCATCCTCGATTTCTCTTTTTCTCACACATCTTGTATTCATTCCTTCAGAAAATTCTGTTGACTTCACCTTCAAAGTATATTCAGAAATGAGCTACTTGTCATCACCTCCTTTGTAATCAACCTGGTCTAAGCCACCACCATTTTCCACCTAGACTATTGCAACAGGTCTTCCTTGTTCCCCGCGGCCTTTCTCAGCAGAAGTTGGAATCATGGAGTATGTGCCTGGCTTCCTTCACTCAGCACATTTTTGAGATGCATCCTTGTTGTTAGGTGTGTCAGAAGTTCATTCCTTTTTAGTGCTGAGTAGTATTCCAATGCATGTATATACCCTGATTTGTTTATGTGTTCACTTGTTGACAGATATTTGTATTATTTATGGGTAAAGCTGTTATAGACATTCCTATAGAAATCTTTTGTGTGGGCATATGTTTTCTCTTAGGTAACCACTTAGGAGTGGAATTGCTAGGTCATATGGTAGGGGTATGTTTGATTTTGTAAGAAAGTGCCAAACTGTTTTCTAAAGTGAGTGTACTATTTTACATTCCCACCCACGAGCAATATGTGAGATTCCACTTGCTTGAAATTCTTGCCAACTCCTGGTATTGTCATTTGTAACGTTAACCATTCTGGAGGGTGTATGTAAGTGGTATCTAATTGTGGGTTTTATTTTACATTTCTCTGAGGTCTAGATATATTGAACATAATTGATGGACATATTATTGTCCATCAATGTATTTTCTTTTTTGAAGAGCCCATTCGAATCTTTTGTTCATTTCTTTATTATTTGTTTTTTTATCTCCTTAGTTGTAGAGGTTTTTTTTTAAAAATATAGTCTTCCTGCAAGTTCTTTTCAGATATATATTTTTTTGAATATTTTCTCTCAGTCTTTTTCTTGCCTTTTCAATTTGTTAATGTTGTCTTTTGACATTTTAATTTTGATGAGGTCCAATTTATTACTTCTTTAAAAAAACTGTTTTGGCCTTTTTCTGTCCTATTTAAGAAATCTACCTTGATCACATCTTTTAAGCTCTCTAAACCTCAGTTCCTGCTTCTATGAAATGGGAAGGATAACAGTTTCTACTTCTTAAGGTTGTTGTGAGGATCAAATGAGAAACTCATGGAAGCTATCCAATGCATGTGAATGATTATTCTTAGATATTGGAAGCTGTGCTGTAGGGGGCTGTAGAAGACTATTCGTCATCCCAGCATAACTCGATATTAGTTAGGTATCATTCTCATTTCTAACACTAGGGGTGTCTCCTGACTAGTCTATTCTGACTAGTCTAAAGATAATGCAACTAGCAATGGGTTTCTCTGGTTATTGCTTCCAGGGTAGCCCATTGTCCCACTTGGGACCAATTAGAACTGAAAAGACGGATTTATTTTTCATAGTTAGGGGAAAGGCTTTCCAGGCTTACAGTGGAGGGAAACAATGGAGCCCATCATCCTAGATGCCACTAGCAGCCATATTACAGCCCGGGCATGGGCCATCTGAGCCCATAGTTGATACACATTGGGCACGGCCAGCAGATGGAAAGAACCTGTATCCTACTCATTCTAGGACCCATGATACTTTTAGAAGTCCTCCATGATGTTTTAATTTCTTTTAAAATTAGAAGAAAGAATACATATCACTCTGACTGGATTATATTTGTCTTCATACCATGGTAGTCATGAAACATAATATTTTTATGGAGAAGGGGCCCATGAAGACCACAGAGAACCAGGAGACCCAGGAGACCACAGAAGTCATAATATGGCCCTGAATGCCAAGCTTCTGAATCAGCCAAGTGTGGACCCTGTCCTACCTTTGTGCTCCAGTTTTGTGAAATAATATATTTCCTTATGGCTCAAGCCAGTTTGGGTCAGGTATTCAGTTCTTTGAAGAAGAAAATGAACTCACTGCTAGCGTGAGGGAGCCTCCTACTCCGGGAATGCTGGCCCTTGTGGTATGTTGTGCCTGAGCCTTGCACTCCAAAGTGTCAAGCCTTGAGTGTTTCTTGGGAGAGATTCCCAGCCTTTTCGTCCTTGGGCGAGCTGAGCATTCCAGCCACTTCTGCTTGGATCAGCTCTGAGCCCACTTTGTATGTGTGTGTATGTGTGTGTGTATGTGTGTGTGTGAGAGAGAGACAGAGAGAGAGAGAGAGAGACAGATTTTCAAAAATTTAAGATGTGAATTCTCCCTTTAATAGTCATTGCTTCAGGAAGGAAACTCTGGTGTCTCTTCACGGGACTTGCAAAGTAGCCAGTGAACAACTTTTATAAGGGAGCCCTCTGCTCCCCAGTTTTCCAGATATGATGTGTATCACCAAAAAATTTATATTATTATAGTTTAGTATTTACCTTTTAAAAAATTCACTGAAAATAATTAGAAGTCTCAAGACCTCACATGGTGTTTAATGAATTGAGTCATGGAGCCAACAAGTCTTGTGGTTAAAACCTGATTAAGAATATTCACTGGTGTGTGGGCAACTGGAAAGTGAGATCTTGAAAAAAAAGAATTTAGTAGAAGTCAGTCAGGATGGAACAGTTACATGCGGATGAACAGCAGGGTGATCAACTCATCCTGGTTTGTCCAAAACTTTCCTGATTTTTTGCACTGAAACTTCTGCATCCTGGGTAGTCCCTCAGTCCCAGGAAAACTTTAGGGTTTATGTAGTGGAAAGTGTAGTAGAAAGAAAATAGGACAGGTAGCCAGGAGTTCTTGCCTGGACCTTGCCAGGCTCTAGCTGGGTAACCATGGCAGCCACTCAGCTTCTCTGGGTCAGTTCTGCACACCTGTGGGCCAGGATAACAACATTTATCTTTAGTTACTATATTATGCTTACCTGTTGTCATCACATGGTACTTACTTGTAGTTATCACGTTGTTTTTTACCTGTTCCTCATCTATTCCCTCTTCTAGTAATAATATCCTGGTTTTTCTTTGGAAACCAACACTTATAGTGGTAGGCCAGGACCAGCTTTCCCATTGACTTCCCCTAAGTGCACACAAAGGGAAAACTCCAAGGCTCTAAAACATAGATAAGGGGAAATGGCCCAGTCCCAGCACAAGAGTGTCAAGGCCCAGAACCTGGCCATTGGGCCTGACGATGTGGCAGAATTATTGCCCTCTGTAGTGGTTTAAGTTGTTTCACGTGCTCTTAAGACGGGAATGTAAAGAGCCCTGTTCTACGCCCCTCTGACGGTAAGACAGCCCAGTCTACCTGGGCTTTAGGCCTCCCTCTGTGAGCTGCAAGTGCTGCTGGGAGCAGGAGCACCCCTCAAGCCACCCCCCAACACTCTTATTTCATTTATTTCCTTTGCCTGGCTGATACGTACCCATCCTTGAATCCAGACACCATGATTTGGCTTAGAGCAATTTTCCAGTCCATGTGGTTTGCATGGAGTTTATTTTTCCCTCTGACTCAGTGGGTGAGGATATGCCTAGGCCCTGCCAGTCATAATATCAAATCTCCTGCAGCCACAGTGATTGGTTCAGGAATGGCAGACACACTCTAAGATAATTCCCAATGAGAGGGCAGTAGAGCATGAGAGTTGTAGCCAAATAGCCTGGGTTCAAATCTGGACTGTGCCACTCACTGGCTGTGTGAACTCAGGAAGGTTGCTTAACCTCTCTTGGCCTAAATTTCCTCATATATAGAATGAGGGATAATGACAGTTCTCATCTTGTAGAGTTTTATGAGTATTAAATAAAAGAATAAATATGAAGCCCTTATTCTAGTTCCTTGCACATAGCTATTGTTATTCTTGTTACATCATGGTCTATCACTCATTATCTGTACCATGAGCTTAGTATTAGAAAATCAGATTTATTGTACAATAGGATAAAAAAGTTATTAAAGTCGAAAATTTTCTGCATATTTTTGTTGGTAACTATCTCTAGTCCATGAGATATTTAGAAGAAACAAGGTCTGGATACTTAGTCTGCAGCAATTTGATGACTGGGTTATGGAAATGTGTGGCTCCACACTGAGCAATATCCTGGGATGGAGGTATTTTTGGAATAAATGGCTCTGAGATACCTAATTTTTGAATTTCAAGTGGCTTATAAAAGTATATTTCCTCACTGATAATAAGGAGTAATATTAATAGCTAACACTTACAGAGCCCTTACACTGTGCCAGAAACTGTAGTAGCACTTTATATGCTAACTCAATAGCACTATTATTATCCCTATTCTACTAAAAAGGAATTCAAGGCACATAGCAGTTAAGTAACTTGCCCCAGGTCACAGAACTAGTGTATAGTGGAGCAGAGGTTCAAAAGCAGGCAAGCTGGTGCCAGAACCTCCACTTGTAAATGCTCCTCTATGTTACTCCTTCCCACCACTGACTGAATTTAGGATTGCAGGGAAAGAACAGAGGCATGGATGATTTCTTTAATGGAGTGCAACTACATAAATTCAAACTGGGTGTTTGAGCAGGATGCAAGTGGATACGGCAATAAATTCTTCTTCTAAATTGCTCTGACTTCAAGAATCTGAGACTTTAAAGATTTGAAGATGTTTTTGGGTGTAAAAAAGTTCAAGTTTCAGAATAGATCCATAGATGTTGATAACCACACACTATGCACTGTGCTTTTAAGTTTCTGGATTCTTTGGAGCGTGTGTTTGAATCAAACGTGTCCTATCAGTGCGGCTCAGTTCTAAGAGTGTCTAATCAAGGTGCAGGTTAACTGTGTCCAGCAAGGACCCATAGTAGGTATCTTTGGCATGCTAGAGACCAAGACATGAATCGTAGAATTATCGTACAATTTCTGCCCAAGCCAGGCAACATTTGGGTCCACTTGGTTTATAAAAGTACATTCTCTTATAAAGTCGTTGAGGGAGAAGCTAAGGCTGGAGCCACAATTGATGGGAAAAACTTCTGCCTTTTATAAAAAGAGTCCATTTCTAAACACTAATATTCTTAGTGAATTGATAAAAATGGATCATTGACTGCTGATAGCCCTGTAGTGTACTCTTGAAAGAATAATGTTGATTAAATTATTTTTTCTTAGACTGCTTTCATATTGATGATTAAAAATTCAATATTTTGGCCGGGCGCAGTGGCTCACGCCTGTAATCCTAGCACTTTGGGAGGCCGAGGCGGGTGGATCGTTTGAGCTCAGGAGTTCGAGACCAGCCTGAGCAAGAGCGAGACCCCATCTCTACTAAAAATAGAAAGAAATTAATCAGACAACTAAAAATATATAGAAAAA
>CAUYSK010072397.1:0-67441 GCA_963575035.1 Avahi laniger | reverse complement strand
AGAGTCTACTTGTCCTCTTCCAGTGAAGTCCTAGGGACAGTGCTTAATTTTCCCAGCAACAATGTGTGGCAACACACATGGAGTATTGCCAACCAGGAAAGCTTGCCTGAGCCTTGGTGTCCAGATTTTTTTTTTTTTTTTTTTTTTTGAGACAGAGTCTCACTGTGTTGCCTGGGCTAGAGTGCCGTGGCGTCAGCCTGGCTCACAGTAACCTCAAACTCCTGGGCTCAAACGATCCTCCTGCCTCAGCCTTCCAGGTACCTGGGACTACAGGCACGTGCTGCCATGCCCAGCTTATTTTTTCTATATATTTTAACTTTCCAATTAATTTCTTTCTATTTTTGGTAGAGACAGGGTCTCGCTCTTGCTCAGGCTGGTGTCGAACTCCTGACCTTGAGCGATCCACCTGCCTCGGCCTCCCAGAGTGCTAGGATTACAGGCGTGAGCCACCGTGCCCAGCCTAAATGTGCCATTTTTATGAGAACTTTTGATATATGGACAGCAATTTCTGAATAGGTCCCCATGTCCACCTTCACAAACCTCAGGTAGTTGAGGATGGGGCAGCAGTTTAATGAGGGACCTCAATTTGAGGACCCTGGTTACACCCCTCTCTTTACATTCAGAGGTGTTGAGGTCACTCAGCAGCTGCAATTCAATTTGCACCACCATTTCATCCCGTGGACTGTGGGGGACTCCACAGAGAGGGACCCCAGTTCCCTCAACTTGCCCAACCAGACCAAAATCAAAAGCCCTGGTTCATCTGAGGCCCAGCCCCTAGTGTCTGCCCCTGCCCTGAACTCCTGAACAGGACTCCTAAAGAGAGCACGAGGCCTCCCCAGCCAGAAGCAGGGCAGCACAGAGGCAGTGTTCAGAGCCCTGGCAGGTGGGCAAAGGCCTGGTTCCGGT
This sequence comes from Avahi laniger, assembly GCA_963575035.1. NCBI lineage: Eukaryota > Metazoa > Chordata > Mammalia > Primates > Indriidae > Avahi > Avahi laniger. The sequence goes on along the minus strand of CAUYSK010072397.1, from coordinate 66,535 downwards.
CTGGCTTGGCCACGAACTCCCTCCACTCCAAGCCTCGGTTTCCCCGACCTGTAGAGAAAGGGATTGAACTAGGTGATCTCTACGGGCTCAACAGTTGGTGTACTCACTAAAGTGAAGGTCTCCCAATCCTAGCAACTCAAGATCCACAGCCATGGCCTTCCTCCTGCTCGGGCACTAGGGTTGAGGGCTGTGCTTGGAACGAAGTAGGATAGCCTTGGAGGATTGGCGATAGCAAGAGCATCAACTTGGAGTGTCTTGCTTCTGTAATCAAATACTCCAGTCTGGGAGTGACACAAGTCACAATTCCCTCGTCAGAATTAGCCACACAGCCCCACATGATCATAAATCAGCCAGGAAATGCCATCATAACATATGTTCAAAAGAGGAGAAAACCAAAAAGATTTAGAGAACAGCAGTAAATGGAGGCCCACAGTCCACAGAAGAAATGGTGGCACAGATTGAATAGCAACAGCTGAACAACCTCAGCACCTCACCCCTGCACACTCCTAGGTCCTGGATAACCAGGGTGGAGGCAACTTCAGGAATAAGCCCCAGCACCCACGTGTCTTGAGCCCTTTCTGTGCCTGGGGTAGAGACCCTGGGAGCGGTTTCATCTCACAGAATCAGCTGTGCCTCCTAGGAACAGACAAGACTCATTCATTAGCAATTAACACTGAAGCTCAGCCCCTGGGCAGGAATTTGCTTTCATTGAACCTAGTGTACTAAATCAAGGAAGTAGCAAAGTAAGTTTACCTTCCTCGAGACAGAGAAAACATACCCTGTCCTCCCCTGCTGTTGACATTTGAGCAGTGTAAGTGCTTATCTACAGGGCCTGAGGAGAGCCTGTGCCCTGTGCTTCCCTCATTCTGCAGACATTCAGCAAGCCCAGCACTGTGCTAGGCTGACACTCAGGCTTTGGGGTCAGGACACCCAGCTTTCAAATCCTGGCACCACCACTGCCACTGAGTGGTCTTGGGTAAGTTTACCTCATCTTTCTGTGCCTCAATTTCTTCATCTATAAAATACGGATGTAATAATAATACTTAATCTCATGTTATAAAAATTAAATGAGATATTATAGTATGTGCTCAACACAGTACAATTAGTTATTGATCTGAAAGTGTTAATTGCAGATTCTCATCTAGACCTGTTTCTGGCTAAAGTAGACTAGGTTGTATCAGACCAATTCACCTACCAAGGATAATTTTAAAAGCTAGTTAAGCATTCAAGAAATCTGTTTGGCCGGGCGCAGTGGCTCACGCCTGTAATCCTAGCACTCTGGGAGGCCGAGGCGGGCGGATTGTTTGAGCTCAGGAGTTCGAAACCAGCCTGAGCAAGAGCGAGACCCCGTCTCTACTAAAAAAATAGAAAGAAATTAATTGGACAACTAAAAATATATAGAAAAAATTAGTCGGGCATGGTGGTGCATGCTTATAGTACCAGCTACTTGGGAGGCTGAGGCAGAAGGATTGCTTGAGCCCAGGAGTTTGAAGTTGCTGTGAGCTAGGATGACACCATGGCACTCTAGCCCAGGCAACACAGTGAAACTCTGTCTCAAAAAAAAAAAAAAGAAATCTGTTTGAAGGCATGGGGAGGCTGGGCACAGTCGCTCATGCCTATAATCCTAGCACTTTGGGAGGCTAAGGTGAGAGGACCACTTAAGTCCAGGAGTTTAAGGCTGCAGTGAGCTATGATCACACCACTGCACTCCAGTGTGGGTGACAGAACAATACCCTTTCTCAAAATAAAATAAAATAAATAAAAAAATAAAGGCATGGGGGAGCTACCAAGGCAGTAAGAATTTGAGGGGGGCCAAGATTTTGGAGAGAAGAGAAATAATATTTGATTTCACTTTTCCATTAAGGCATTTTCCAGTTTATAGAAGGCAGTGGCCATAGGATTGAGGATTCAAAAAATGGAATTTAGGACTTAAAATGGGGAGAGGTCCTAGCTTTTAGTAGCTTTTAGTAGGGAGTCCCAAAGGGCAACACTCTGAGACTAATGGTTAACCGGCCATAGACTAGACTCAGAAAGACTGCAACAAAGTTTCCAAACAATGCAATCCCAGACTGGGTTAAGGTGGCCTGTCCCTTCTTTAGATACCTGTCAGAAGTCTTCCCCTCTGGAGGAAGATAACATCATCCAGAGCCTTGTGCTGTCTCTATAATTTTTCATACACAATGTTGGGCACTCAATAAAAAATTATCTGGCATTCCATGAGATAAGACCAAATGACCCAAAGCCAAGAGAAAGAAAATAGACAATAGAAGCAAGCCCACAGAAGATCCAAAAGTTGGAGTTTTTAGACATGGACTTTAAAGGGTTTAATATGTTCGAGAAAATAGATAACAGGAGGGAGTCTTTTAGTAGAAAACTGGAATCTATGAAAAAGTATCTAGTGGAAATTCCAGAACTGAAAAGTTATAACAACTGAAATTGAGAACTCAATAGATAGATTTAGCAGCAGAAGAAGACATGTGTGAAGGCAAGATTAGTGAACTGAATGACAAATAAGTAGAAAAATATCCAGACTGAAAGAGAGGGAGAAAAAAGGCTGGAAAATACAGAATAGAGTGTAAGAGACATGTGGGACAATATCAAATGGCTGAACATGGGTGTAATTAGGGTCCCAGAAGGAGACAAGAAAGAGAATGGAGAAAAAGATAACAGCCGAAAACTTTCCAAAATGGGGAAAGACATAAAGCCACACATTGTAGAAATGCCAGGAAGAATACATACAAAGAAAAACACACCCAGGCACATCATAGTAAAATTGCTGAAACCCAAAGACAAAGGAGACTCTTCCCTGTAAGGGAAAAGAAACAAGATTCTTGGACTCTCCAGCCACCAAGGGCCTCCCTGACCCTCATCCAGTGTCAGCTTCCAAGAGTCTGAGTGAGGTGAGGTGAAGGGCCAGACTCCCTCCCCTCCATTAGGTGCCCTCCACCCTCTGTTAGCCTCAGACTGAGCCTCCCACAGGAAAGTAGACCCTGCCTGTGTCAGATGATGTCAGATGTTGTTGAGTGAGGTGGGGGAGAGGCTTGAAAGGTAAGATTTGGGAATTTCACAGCCCCTGCTGATGATCAAGCCCTTCTCTTTAAAATGAAGCAAGATTGTGTAGAGTGTGAACCAGATCATCTGTTTTCTGACTCTAGTCCCAGGATGTCTTTTCTTCCTTTTAGTGCAGCCTCCAGATTCCCTACCCACCTCCCTCTCTGAGCCTCAGTTTCCTCAGTTGTAAAATGTGACTATCAATAATCATCCAGCAGTTGTAGGAATTCGGTGCTATTGTGGATGTAAAAGTGCTTTGCAATCTGTAAATTGCTGTACCCCTTTAGTGGTTGCTATTCCTGCCTGGCAGAACCATCAGGGCTGGTTACAGAACAAATGGTTCATGCCAGTGTGGAGCTTCCGGAGGAATCTGTGGTCTGTAGATACCCTGAAGGGTCAAGATATACTTTCTTTGCCAGGATTTTGGGATCTCTGACTTCCTGCCAGCTTGGTGTGGCAGCAGGGTGATTCTGGCTGGAGTCTTGGTAGAATTGCTACCTCTCAGCATGGTGCCAGGAGAGGGAGCCCTGGAGTCAGCAGATATGGACAGGCCTGCAGGTGGCCCTTCAGGGCCTCCAACCTGCTTGGGCCAGGCTGATTCCCACCTGTGTCCAGAATGAAGGATCTGAGCTGCTCCTCCCTGACTCGAGCTCTCATTTTCACTCAGTCACCAAGCTTTCTCTAAACCCACTGGGTGCAGGCTTTGGACACTCAGGAAGACTCCTCCACCTGGCTGATAGACCAACTGTTCTATTTCCAAATCCAACATAACATGACCAACCTCCCAGATCTGAGACTTCATAGCCCCCTTCTCTGTCACCCACCACAACAATGACATGGTTAACATTTATTAAATACTCACTGTTCTAAGTACTTTATTTAGCTCAAAGTATTTAATTATCACTGTACCCTTTGAGGTAGGTTCTACTGATAGCCCCACATGACAGATGATAAGACCGAAGCACAGAGAGGCCACGTGTCCAAGTCACACTCCCTTTTCCTCACTCTGCATGCTATCCTCCCACCTGGGTACCATCTGACCTTTCTTCTTTCATCCCTATCCAGGGCCCTTTTCTGACTTTTTTTTTTTTTCATGATTCTATCACAGTTCACTAGCTATGATCTCCTCCTTTGAGGGCCTTTGTACCAACTGAGATTTCATGTTATAGAATAGAATTCTCAAACAGAAGTCATAAACCCTTAGATTCATTATATTATTCTTGCTTCTGCATGCATTTCCAGAATTCTAGACTCCAGTGATAGACCCAGAACCAGAGACACCTAGAGAATGCTATAATTTTATGGGCTTCTGAATCCGGATTCAACAGTAGAATCCTCAGGGGTGGAATGCAGGTAGGACTGAAATCTAACATTATAGAATGCCCAGGCTAGAAAGAGTCCAGGGGCCTTGGGTATGCTCCAGCCCAACCCAGCCTCGGGGGACTTTCCCTCTCACTGGCTGTCTGAAACATGGAACATCATCTGATGTTCAGGAAAGTTAATGTCACTGTTACCAGTTAATGTCATTGCCTACTACGGCTTAGTGTGGGGACACCCAGGCCAGGTGGCAGGTCACCTAGGTCCTGGTCTGAGCTTCAGTTTCTTCATCCGAACAGGGAGGGGCTGGGTCAGATTATTTCCAAGCGCTCTTCCACTTGGAGGAGTGGGTTATCTAAATCCCAAGAGCTGCCACGTGCCATCTAAATTCGGACTACTGAGGATGACAGATTATCATTTAATAAGCACCCAGACGCGACTACACTCCATGCTGAGTAGTTTACAGTCATTCACTCTATTAGCCCGGGTGGGCTTCCTGAAGGAGAGGAGGAGGAGGGGCTGTGTCTGGAGAACAAGAGGCAGGGGGGATGTAGGATAGCAAGACTAGCCATGAGGGACCTAGCTAGGGAAACAATAGGCAGACTCTTCCCATACAGGGTGGGTTGTTGCTTCCCAAGGACAGAGGCAGGGGCTGGCCAAGATGACCGCTGCGCTGCCAGGCACTGAACGCAGCCACAGAACTGAGCTGGGACCCGAGGCTGAGATACCCGGCTGACCCCTCCCTCTTGCTGTGTGCCCACAGGACGACCGCGAGCTCAGCCCCTGACATGTGGGCTGTTTGGGGCCGGCTGCAGGAGGGAGCTTGACGCGTGCCGATGCCGATGCCGCCCGCCGCGGAGAAGCGCAAGGGGGCCGGGGAGAAGCGTGAGGGGTCCCAGGCCATGGCGCCGGCAGGTCGCGTTCGGGGCCGGCCGCCGGGCCTGCTGCCAGGCCTGCCGTCGCCGGCGCTGTGCTGCGCCTGCGGTCTATGCGTGCTGCTGGCCGGCGTGAACGTGACGCTGGTGGGCGCCTTCGCCTCCTTCCTGCCCGGACACAACGCGCCGCTTGTCGTGGGGCCGGCGCTGCTCGTGCTGGCGCTCGGCTTCTTCGCGGCCTGCTGCGTGTGTAGCCGCCGGGGCCCAGCGCCTCGCACGCGCTCGTTGGCGGCAGCGGGCCCGGGCCAGGGCGGCGGCCGCGCCGGGCCGGTGGCGCTGGAGATGGAGAGCAGCGAGCGCACGGCGCAGGACACCACGGCCGTGCAGCTCAGCCCCGCCGTCTCGGCCGCGTCCTCCGGCCGCTCCAGCCCCGGCCCCGGCGCCTTCGCCCTGGACGCCCCCGCGCCCGCGGCAGTCTGCGCGCTGCGCACCGAGGGGCTGCCGCTCAACCTGCCCCGGGAGCGGGCAGCCCCCTAGCGGACAAGGGCCCCAGCCTGACTCGCCGTCTGGGTTCCCACCGTTCAGTGACATTTAAGGGAAAAACAAAAAGGAAAGAAAAAAAAGCTTTTCCCCTAAGTGTCCGCTGCTGGGCATAGGTGGCCTCATCTGTCCCACCTCCCGAACTTCTGGAGGAGAGAACGTGGTGAGGGTGTCGGGGCTTACACCCTAAAGAAAGGAGCAGAGCCTTGGCCCCTCAGGTGGGGTCTCTCCTCCCTGCTTCACCTCACCCTCCAGGCTTGATGAAACTTGGCCCCTGGACCTGCGACCCCTCACACTGCCCCCACCCCCATGGCATTTGGGCCCTGTGAACCAAGAAGCATCCACTTTGCCCCGGGCTAACTACCAGCAAGGCCTGCACCCCCAGGAGATGGAAGGAAGAGGGGAAGAAGGGAGAAATATCAGCTTGGGCTGTCTCTGTCCCTGCACACTGTGAAAGGCTTCCAGCTCCCTCTTCCACTCCTCCCCACCCTCCCAGCAAGACCTTTGAGATTAATTTGGATGGAGGACTGTGCTGACTTGAGCCAGGGTGGTCCCTAGGGTACAGGAAGGTTGCATACACCCCATCTTTTCTGTCTGATGGCAAGGGAAGCTGAGGCTGGAACCCCATCAGGGGCGAGTGGTGAGGGGGCTTCTCCCACCCTGAAGGTCTCAGTGTGAACTTCACTGCCAACAGTGCCGGCCCCCGCCCTCCATGCGTTCCCATGGTGCCTCGCTCCTCAATAAAGCACCTCCAAAGCCAGTCCTCTGTGGTGGTGCAGGCCAGGAGGGAGGGTCTGGCTGTTGGGGCCCCTGGGTTCTGGGTCCTCCCAGCCTATGGCCAAGTGCTTCAGCATCCTAGCACCAGCCCCTCTTGGAGACCTAGAAGAGGGCCCCGGCAGAGAGGAATGTGTGACTGTGAGCGAAACACCGTGTCTGCGACTGTGTGCCTGTGAGTGTCTGTGGGACAGACAGGTGTGTCAGATTGGGGGGATGGATATACATGGACGTGTGACCGTGGGTGCGAGTGCCTGGTGTGTGTAAGAGATGGGGAGTGGCTGCAGGGTGTGGGTAACACTATCTGATGTCACGCATGCGTGTGGGAGTGTGGGGGTGGCAGTAGAGATGGAGGGCGTGTTCACCCTAGCAGGGAGGGTGAGGGCCAGACTTCCACCCAGGCTGACTGGGCTTGCAGAGTTTGGGCCCAGCCTGTGGGCTGTCCAGGTGGTTGAGGGTGTCCAGTAGAGGAAATGAGGCCGTCCTGCAAGAAGAAACAAGGGGGCAAGGGACTGAGGGGAAGCCACTGCAACTCTGGGCCAGCCACTCCTCTCCCTTCAGGGACCTAGGCAGGCAGCAACGGTGGCACACACTGGCCCACCACCCCTTGCTGGCCATGACTCCCAGCCCATCCACTCTTGGCTTCGTCATCAGCCTCCCTCTCTCTTTCCAGGGCAGGCTCTGTTGCTCTTCTGCTATGACCCGGGCACTTTTCCCACCAGCCCTGGAGTTGTCTTCCCTCCTCTCCCCCCATCTCTGCCCCCATCTCTCCTACTGTCACCCTCTCCCGTTGACCTGGAGAAGAGCAAACCCATCTCGGTAGGTGCTGAGCAGGTTATCTATTAATTCGCGTGGGTTGACGGGCTATAACTGCTGAAGCAGCCAGTCCCTAGAGCTGATAACCTCTTCTCAGAGCACCTTCCCACCCTGAACCTGTGCATGTATAAGGAAGGCCATCTCCCTAGGCTCCAGTCCTGTCTCTTCTGTCTGGTGCATTTGTCTGCAGCCTCAGACGCCACCTGCTGCCTTGGTAGAGTAGGAGGTGACAGGGACGGGGCCGCTGCTGATGCTGCCTTGCAGTGTGGTCTGGACCACCTCCTTTACCTCCTTCCTAGGAGGCGACACCCAGGATTCTAGCTCCGCAACCAGAGGCCCAATCCCAAACCCCTCTCCCACCTGCTGACAGGTGCCTGGGATTACACTCTCAGAGCTCCTTCCTCTTGTCCCCCACAAGACTTCCAGAGGAAGCCTGGCTACTAAGGAGGAAGAGTGAGCGTGCCATAAGGACTCAGGGCAGTGGGCTGTGGATCAATGCTGTGAGTGAGTAGAATGGGGCAGGGGAGGGACATTGGCTCCCTGGAGTCCCGTCCACTGCCACCTGCAGCCGAAGATGGTCATTCAGCTCATCTGTGCCCCTCTCCCTCCACAGGCACTCCAGAAAAGATTCTCCGCAACCCCTGCTCTAGGGCCACTCTGCAGTCAGCCCCAGCAAAGCACCCCCCACATCTCTCCAGGCCTGGCACGCAGGAGACTTCCCCTTATGCCCCTTCCCCAGTGAGAGCTGAGGGACAGGCAGTACTGCCACAAAGCCGTAGGGCAGCTCCACTCCTACACACAGTGAGGCTGGAGGATGTGCTCTGTCCCCAACCCTATGTAGGCCCTTCCTGGGCAGGCTCCAGGCCCTAAGGGGGCCTGCGGGGAGACAGGTTTCTGCTGAAGGTAAAGAAATGACTCTGACAACACAGGGGCATCAAGCTCCCTGACCCTGGGGAATTCGAGCAGGGACCGGCAGCTCCTGCAGGGGTGTGCAGTGGGGCCCTGGGATGAGGGCTCGAGCCTCTCATTCCCACCTCTGGCCCCGAGAGTCTGAGAACTGAGGCACCAGGAGTTGCTAAAGAGGACACAGAACTGGTCCTTCTGAAAAGAGGGGTGCTCCTGAGGGCTGGGGGTGCTCCAGGGTGCTACAGGTGGTGAGCCCTGCCCAGCAGGCGGTGCTACTGCTGACCTGGACAAGGGAGCCCATTAAGGGGCCAGGAACTGGGGTCCCCCTCTCACTCTTCCCACTTGAGCCATTTTTTTTACTAGCCACTTAGAACCATTTTTTACTAATTAATTCAACAAATAATTCCTGAGCCTTGCTATGTGCCTGCCATGTGGGAATATAGCGGTGAACAGGCTCTCATGGGGCTCACATCCTATTTAAGGGAGACAGACAATAAAGAATTAAATAAGTAAACAAATGAGACAAAAAGCATTAGCTAGTGAACAGTGCTATGCAGAAAATTACAGTAGGAAGGTGTGATAGGGGGACTTGGATGGTTAGGGAGGTCTTCTCTGAGAGGTGACATTTGAGCCGAGCTCTGAATAACAAGAGTCAGCCACTCGAAGGTCTAGGGCAGGAACATTTCAAGTTCAGGAATTGGCCAGTGCAAAAGCCCTCAAGGGAGGATGGACTGTCCTTCTCATGTCAGGACAAGAAGGGCTGTCGAGACGGGTGGGAGAGGAAGTTGGAGAGGTGGGGAGGGGCGTCGCTCAGCTCACGGGAAGCTTAGTAAGCCAGGGTGAGGAGCTGGGATTTCATTCTCGGTGAGGAGGGAGCCACTGGAGGGCTTTAAGCAGGGAAGTGACATGATCTGATTTATGATTGTAAAGATTGCTCTGCCTGCTGTGTGGAAAATAGAGTGCTGAGGGGCGAGAGGGAAATCAAGGGGGCGGTTAAGAGGTCGCTGCAGAGAGATGTGCTGGGGGCTGGGACGGGGTGGCCGCTGCCAAGGGAACAGATTCTGCACCCATTTCTGAGGTAGCTGGGACAGGTCTCCTGTTGGAAGAATTTAGGGGGAGTGAACGAGAAGAATCTGGGAGAAAGTTCTAGAATTTCGTTTGAGCACTGGGCATATGGCAGAGGATTGGGTTTTGGAGGAAAAGTGAGGGCTATGGTAAGGCAAAGGTCCTGTCCTCCCAGTGGGGCTGCCCCACAGTGCTGGAGCCACAGCCCTGAGTTCTGGAAGGAAGAGGCACCGGGATGCAGACTGGGCAGCCGTTAGCATGCAGGAGCGGGTAAGCCACGAGGAGCCGCGAAGACAGAGAACCCATAGCCTAGACTAGTCTCACCTCTGAATCCAGGGCACAGAGGGGACCTGCGTTGCCCAGTTCTGAATCTCGGCCAGCCTTCTGCTGGTGCCAGTGCCTTTCTGGTAAGGGCTGTGGATGGTCTGGGGACTGGGGAGAAGTGGCACAGGAGCTCCAAGAGGTTGCGACTTCTGTCTTGTTCACCGCTCTACGCTCAGTGCCTACCTGGCACGAAGTAGGTGCTCCATAAATATCTGTTGAAGGAATAAGGAAAAGCTGTGAATTTCATCACACAGCTGCAATTCCAGGTCCTCGGTTATAGAAATTTATCAAGGTGCCCGATTCTGGGCAGGAGGGGAGGAAATCTCCTTTATGTGTGGGCTTTCCCCCAGCCAGTGGCTCAGTTTTCTACTTCTCTGTGGGCAGGTGGCACTGGAATGTAGAGCTGGCTAGATGGGCACTGATGGACCACAGAGAGCCAGGCTCCCCAGAGTAGGAGACAGCCAGATGGAGAGACCCGGCCTGAGGAAATCGACACTGCTGGATACTGCCACCAGAGGGCACCCCGGGCACGTGACAGGGGATAGAGGCGACTCAGCCCAGCCAGACTGCACAATTTTGCCTTTTCCTCTTCTGGGGGCCAAGACCCTGCGGGACAAGGAAAGCCGGGGAGTTGGGCGGGGGTGGGGGAGGGGAGGAGAGGGTGGGAATGTTGTCACCCAAATTTACTAAGTGACTCATCCAACCCTGGAACCTGATCTTTTTACAGAGTGAACCTTGGCCCTGGACATAGCCTTGGCCTTGATCAAGGTCACAGATAAGTCCTGAGTCTGGTTATAGACAACACCCTGACCCTGATCTTAGACTGAGCTCTCACCCCAGTCCGTACTGAGTCCTGACCTTGATCATAGACTGAACTTGACCCTGGTCATGCTCTGAGCCCTGGCCCCACCTGGTCCATTCAGTAAATCCTGACCTTTAGCACATATTGAACCTTGACCTGGACACAGGCTGAGCCTTAATCATGGACACACATTTGCCCTCATTCTGGTCATGTACTGAGCCCTGACCCTTACCCAGGTCCACACACTGAGCCCTGACTATGATAACACACTGAGCCTAACCCTGGTCATAGAACCTTGCATCTGGCCCCAGCCCGAACACTGACTCTGATCAATACGTATAAAGACTGGATAAAGACTGAGCTTTCATCGTGATCATAGACTAAGCCTTGATCCCTAAGACTTGCTCTCCCAACAACCCATTGAGTTAAAGACCTTCCAGATGAGGCCCCCGTGTCAGGCCAAGCATTAGTCCCAGAAAGAAGTAATTTCTAGAACCACTTTTGTTGGGGAGAGAAGGGATTCTGGGTCTCCAAATGGTCTAGAAACTCCTGGGCATTGGACCCCTGAGAGGCCAGGCAGAGAAAGACCAGTCCTAGGCTGCCAGGACACGAGGGAACAGGGGCAGCAGGGCCTTCTCGGGGTATCCCTGGGGCTGCAGGGGTGGGGCTCTGCTGACTGCCTGTGCCTCTGGGGAGCCTGCAGACTGAGAGCCTCTTCCATCTGCACCTCTGACTCCCCTGGATTGTGGGCAGGTGCCTTCTGCTCACTGGGCTGTGCTCCACTCTTTGTTACCTTTCAGGGGAAATGTGAGAAGGTGACATTCCACCTGAAGGGAGTGGGACCAGGCCATGACTGAGGGCCCCATGTCCCCAGCCTGTGCCCTGGCAGGAAGAGAAACTCACTCTGGGAGCTCACTTTGGCTGGCCACTTCAAATAGGCAAGAAAAAGTCAATCATGCTCAAGGCGACTCCAGCTGGGCCTCAGGTTGGCAGAGGCTGTGACACAGAAGTAGGCAGCGGCGGCACAGGAAGTCCCCGAGGTCCCTGTGTGTTCGTTGGGTCTACTGTGTGTGAGGGGTGGGAGGTGAGGGCAAAGACATAGCCCTTCCCCAGGGCATACTGACCAATTCCATTTCTGCCCGCCCCAGGATTCAGCCTGGGTGCCCTGTCCCTGCAGGGCCAAGCTGGCCTCCGCCAGGTCCCCCAGCCTCCTGGCTCACCTAGGGAGGCTCTGAGGGCGGGTGGGGGCTGAGCCAGGCAGGAGCTGGGGCGGGGGGAGGGGGCGGCTCGAGTCAAAAAAACGCTGACGCGGAAGACAATGAGCTCTCGGAGGCTGAGGCAACTCATTTGGTCCCGGCCACGCTTTATTAAATTCTCATAAACCTGTCGGGGGGACAGGGCTCGCTTCAGTTTACCTCATTAGCCCGACACAATGACAGTGGGGGGGGAGAGGGAGGGGGCGGCAAGTGGAGGCCGCGCTCAGCGCTGAGAACCGAGCCAGCCGGGAAGATAATTGAATTAAGTGGCTTTTGTTAATGGTTTTTAAGACTCCGAAGTGTAAATAACATTTAGGGGCTTTCTTTTAATGGGGCTGGGGTTTTAGAGACCCAGGGAGCTTAGGGGAGGCCCAGACTGGTCCCTGTCTTTTCCCCCAACCTAGGGTAGCTCAGAGGGAGCTGCCCAGGGGTTGCATTGCAGTTAGCCTGGGAGGACCAAGGGGACTTCCCCAAAGGGAAGGAGAGACAGACACATCAGAGCCAAAGAAGGTGAGACAACTTCCTCTGGGTCTTTGAAAAGAGACTGAGTATGTTAGCAAAAGAGTCCACAGGTGCAGGAGGCTGACCGTGATGACCTACCTAGTCCTGGAACGCCACCATTGGACAAAACGGCCAGAAATGTCTCTGGGATATTACTGGAGGCATGGCTTGTGAGTGTTCAGGTGACCTGGCCTCCTGGGGTCACATTCATTCCCCATGAAAGGTCAGTGGGAGTAGGAGGTTATGGCTTTATTGCCTGGGAGGTGGTGAGCTCCCAATCGCAGAACATGCAGGGGAGCTCTGAACTGGGGCTTCCAGCCTGCAAGCAGAGCAGTGGAGTGGACCAGACCCCAGACTTGCTGAAGGAGACTGGATGTGAGCTGAGCTGTCAGAGGAGCCTGCAAATGTGGGCTGCGAGCTCACTTCTCTGGGGACACAAGGGCCTGGGAGAGCTGGGTGCCAGGAAACAGGCACACGGATACAAGTTGTTCGAGGATCCATCCCCTGGTTCTCCTCAGTCACAGCTTCTCCCTCCCTGCAGATGTGATCAGGGCTGGCAGTTGGCTGGATTGAAGGCAAAGGCTCTGGGCTAGGTTCCCCGGGGTCTGGAGGTGAGATGGGGCGGGGCTGGCTCTGGGCCAGTCCACAAAGGGTTAAGGCACTAATCGCCCTGCATGTGACAAAGGGAAGTGGGTTTTCTGATCCAGAAAGGATCAGTCCCTAGGACGCCCCATCAGGCCCTTCAGCGTGAAATTACACCCCAGCAGGGGTGCTCCCCTCCCCCTACACACACTATCTGCCTAGGCCTGGCACAGGATTAGGGCCTGGAGTCATCAGCTTAATAGATCCTACCTCCCTGCCCCATCCCTTTCCCCAGGAACCTTCAGTCCTGCCTCTGGTCCTGGGCCAGCCTCCCCTCTGTCTGTCTACCTGGCTGTTGGTCTGTCTGGTCATCTCTGGCCTCGCTCGTGTCTAGTCATTCCATCTGTCTCCTCCAGCCACACACTGAGCCCTGACCTCAATCCCTGTTTGTTTCCTCATAACCTTCAATCAGCACCCCAAATGTGCATATTTCATTGCTTATCTGTTTGTTATCTGTCTCCCCACTTGCACATAAGCACGTTGGGAGCAGGGACTCTGTCCTGTTCGGCACTGTATCCCCAGTGTCTGGGCTGCGTCTGGCACATGGACTGTGCTCAATGAAGATCAGTTGGCTCCCATCTGCCTCACAAAGACTCGGGTATGGTCTGTAAACTCCAGACATTGGTGCTCAGGACTGAGAGGAGGAAGCTACAGCCTGTGTCAGGACAGGGCCTTGGCCTTAGGAAGGGACAGAGGGTGGTGGAATGGCCTCTGCCCCAAGCCCAGCCTCATCTCTTAAGGATGTCATGAGTGCGACTGGCCAGGAGAGGGGGAGAGGCCTTGCATGGCAGGAAGTGCCCGCTCATCCTTGGGTGCCATCCTGGGAAGCACTTTCACCCCACTTCCTTCAGCTGCTGCTAGCCCTTTGCCACATGGGTGGCTCTAAGCCCATCTGCACCCACAGCTGGGAGTACACAGCATGGGAAGAAGTCCTGGATGGAACAGTTGACACTGGGGGCGATTATCACATGGAAGAGAAAACCAGCAAGATGATCAGAAACGGAGGCAATGGGAGGCAGGCAGCCTGTACAGACCACCCTGGCCCACCTCTGCACAGGAATTAGAGGCCCAGAAAAAGCCAAGGCTTCCCCAAGGCCACACTGCAAAGCCATGGCAAGGCCAGACAGAACCAGGTTCCCGGAGGTCCTTGACAGAGCTCGTCCCTCATGCTGCTCTTCCCATTTAATCTGACAAGTTCGGTATTGCAACTCTGGGCCACGCCCTGTGCCACGCCAGCTCCTGCTCAGGAAGCTCCATCTGGCAGAGGATGGAGGGGTCATAGTGGCAAGAGGAGTCAAGAGAGGAAGGCTCCCTTCCCCAGGGCAATCAGGCAAAGCTTCCTGGAGGGGATGGCATGTGGATGGCTTCTGAAGAGTAAATAGGCTTTCCCCAGGATGAGAGATCAGCAAGAACAAGGACAGGTGGGAAAGGACACAGTGCATGTGTGAGGCACCGCATGAGCCAGTGGGTGGCACATCCCAGAACAGTGTGAATAGGCACGTTCCATTCATGTGGCCCCCAGGCCAAGCCAGATCTGATAAGGAGGCTGCTGGGTGACAGGTTTCAGCTCAATATGAGAAAGAACCTTCCAACAGTCAGACCTGGAGCAGGCTGCCCTGGAAGGTAGTGAGCTCCCTGTCCCTTCAAGTTTCTGGATAAGGGCTAGGTGTCAGTGACTCCTGCTCTTGATGGGGCTGAACTGGAAGCCCCTGAGGATGTCTATTCTGAGAATCTGAAGCAGGACTCCCCAGACATCCACAGGCCGGGCCCTTCAGTAGGCACCCCCTTGCCTGTCTTGTCCATTGCCCTGGGCTCTGCAGGAGCAGGCAGCCGTGGGAGAGGGAGGTGAGAGGGCTGCAGAACCACCACTTCCGCAGTTCTAGCTACTCAAGATTCTGCCCGTATATCTGTGGCTTCCACCCAACCCAGTCCAGGGGACTTACATCAGGGTCAGAAGTTGTCCAGATCCAAGCCCTTGACTTAAAAATAGGGACTGAGGCCCCGAGTCCCACTTTTCCAACAGCCACAGTCTGAGAGGCAAGTTGGGGCCTGCTGGCTGCACAGTCTTTCTCTACGTGGCTGGTCAAGGGCAGGCCCAAGGTAAACCTGAACGAGACCCACCCTGCAGACCATCCATGGGCCCTGCCTCCCGAGGGGCTGAGGAATGCCCTGCCCTGGACTCCCTTTCCTCTCTCTCCTGCTGCCGGGCATCCACCCCAGCTAACTTGCATCCTTCCTGAGGCACTGGGGCTCCTGTTTCCTGGACTTCTCTCCTTGGAGAGAATCTTAAGGAAAAAAGAATGTGTCCCCTCCCTCCTGGCTGCCAGCACAGGCTGTACAGAGGCAGGGGAGGGATAGGGTGACCTGTGAAGGACCAGGCTTGCAGGTCTTTTGGCCCGCTCAGGTGGGGCCAGCAACAAAGAGCAGCTTGTGTGCACACGCTCACACCCACGCACACCCGCACACGCCCACACAAGCTCTTTCCAAGAACAGCTCTTCAAGCCTGGTTACCAAGATAAAGGAGCCACTGGGCGGTCAGCCCCCAGGAGGAAATATCGCTCCTCTGTCCTTTGTTGTTCAAAGGGCTTTGTGAAATCTCCAGAGTCCTCTTGGAAAGGGTCCCAGGCTGAGGTGGCAGTTTCCCGCAGCTGGAGACATGGGCAAGGGTGGCACAGCCTCCAGGGCCTGGAGGGGGAATTGGAGGCCCTAGGGGGCCAGGCTTGGAGTCATTAGCAGTGGCAGCAGTTTAATCCTTTACATCCATTAGTAGCTCACTCAATTCCCACAAGCCTAGGGATAGGCAGAGATCTCCCATTTTACAGATAAGGAAACAGGTTCCCAGCCCAGCTGATTATTAAATAGTCCACAGCGAGTCAGTGCTAAAAATGAAACTATGAAACTGTGACTGACTTGGCACGAGTCACAGGCTAAGCCTAGCCCTGCCCCAAATGGAGTCCTGTCCTGGCCCCATTCCGAGCTCCAGCTCTGATCTCTAATTGAGCTGTGACTTTCCCTAGAGGGATCCCTGATCCTAGCCCCAGATGGCCTCTCCCATTAGCCGTAAGCCCTTGGAGGTCAGAGATGTGAGCGCTTCTCCCTTCTCATTTACCCACAGTAATTTACGTTTATATGTGTGTGATTATTTGAGTAATCTCTTTTATTAAGTATTTAGTAAATGCCAAGCTTGTGCTAAGTGTTTTACAGACGTTATCTCATTTAATCCTCACAAAGAACCCTGAGGTAGGCATTATCATTAGCCCCATTTTACAGATGAGGACACTGAGCCCCAAGGTGACAGTGGGAGGGGTGTGGCATATACGTTGCTCTCAGTGGCTCCCTGCCCATCACTCAGCTACTTGGTGAGGGGTGGGGTGGGGAGGGGAGGGAAGTCTCAGCTAGAAGAGGAAGTGGAGGCATTTGGGCAGGTGGGAGAAGTCAAGGGCTTTCCAGAGACCTTGGGTTTCTGAAACCACAGAAGGGGTGGGTAAGTCGCAAAGAGAGACTGTGATGGGGATGGGGGTGAGACCAGCTACATAATTCGTGGGATCCAGTGCAGAATGAAAATGGAGGGCCCCTTGTTTATTTTATACATTTTATTTTTTTAGAGATGGGGGTCTCACCATGCTACCCAGGCTGGTCTTCAACTCCTGGCCTCAAGCGATTCTCCCGCCTCAGCCTCCCAAGTGCTGGGATTACAGGTATGAGCCACCTCACCTGGCCCCCTTGTTTAAAAATTAAGGATTTCAAGGCCAGGTGCAGCATCTCATGCCTGTAATCCCAACACTCTGGAAGGCTGAGGTGGGAGGATCCCTTGAGGCCAGGAGTTCGAGACCAGCTTGAGCAAAAGTGAGATGCTGTCTCTACAAAAAATACAAAAATTAGCTGGACATGGTGGTGCGCACCTGTAGTCCCAGCTACTCAGGAGGCTGAGGCAGGAGGATCCCTTGAGCCCAGGAATTTGAGGTTGCAGTGAGCTATGATGACACCACTGACATCAGAACATTATGGGGCCCTCAGAGTCTGGACCCTGTGCGACTACATGGGTCACATGCCCATGAGACAGCCCTCGGAGGGAGGACACTGTGTGAGGAGGTGGGCCCCAGGCAGCCCCTTGGGGAAGACGTGCGGGTCAATGCACGTGGGTGTGCAAGTGGCAGCTAGGACCGGCGTGTGGCTCTCACGTGGGCACTTGGACAGTATCTTCAGCAAGCCCAGGGCAGCAATCCCCGAGTATCTGTAGGCACCATGCTGGCAGTGGCTCAGGAGGCCTGTCTCTAGAGGGGAGCTGGTGCCACTCTCTGAGTGTTCGGGGGCTGTCTGGAGTGTGAGTAAGCAGAGAAGAATGCGTGTCTGGAGAGGCGCAGCATCCAGGCAACAGAGCACGGGCTGTGTGTCTGATAGGTCGCAGGAGGGTGTGTACATGAACGTGAGAGACAAGGAGGCAGACACCCTGGGATCGTGTGATCCGGTGCAGAAGTCAGCACGCCCCCAGTGTATGAGTGTGTGTGTGGACGTTGTGAATGTGTGTGGAGTGTGCGTGCGTGTGTGAGAGACTGAGCGACAGTGTGTGTGGGAATGTGTACGTATCCCCACCCGCCCTCCTGGGTACTGGCCCCTGCTACCTTCCCTGTCGCGAAGGGCCCCCAGGTAATGATGCCCCCAGCTTGCCCCAGTCCAGCCCGCAGCCTTTGTGGGGCCAGGTCCCCTCTCACGGCCACATTCCTGCCTGCCATGGGGTGGTAGGGTGGGCAGAGCCACAAAACTGCCTCCTAGGTTGCTGAGGTGATCTGGCCCAGTGGTGTCAGGTTCCCGGTGCCGGAGCCCTCCCTCCGCAGCCCTCTGAGGGCCTTTGTTGGAAGTTCAGACACACTTGTCAGGGGGGCGGGCAGGAGGCCGCCTCCTAATCGGCTTTCCCAGAAGCAAAAGGAGAATGAGAAATGGGGGGGGGGGCTCCAGCCCAGGGCAGCTCTGTGGGAAAGAGATGAGGGGGGTGCCAGCCCTAAAGGGGTCCGTCCCCTAGACCTTCTCAGCAGGGGCCCCTTCCACAAGGGCCCCTAAGGAACCAGACCCCTGAGCTGAAAGAACACTGCAGCCAAGGCCTAAGAGAAGAGAGAATTGGGGGAAAAGCTTCAGGAAGCCCCCGTCTTTCCCATTTCACCCGCTGCGAGCCGTCTGAGCACTTACTGCATGCTGAGCACATCACCGCTTAGCTTCTTGGCCTCCCCATGCTGACGTGGTTAATGATTCCCATTCTATAGAACAGGAAACTGAGGACCAGAGAGGGGCACCTATTTGCTTGCCCCAGCTCCATCAGCAGGATCCTCTTCGTTTCACAGCCAGTGTCTCCCTGAGGTCCCCTCTCCTCTTCGCTCTGTGTAATCTCATTTAGTAACAGCTTCCTTCGCATCCCCCTGCTGACAGCAGCCAAGGTTAACAGCAGCGATTCTGAGGCTAGCCAGGTTCATCTGTTGGGTGACCCATTACTAGCTGTGTGATCCTAGGCAATTTACTTAACCACTCTATGCCTCAGTTTCCTCATCTGTAAAATGGGGTAACACTAGCACCTACCTCATAGAATAGTGTGAGAATTAAGCAACTTATTGTTTGTAAGGTGCCAGGCACAGAGAAAATGCTATGTAAAGACTGGTCAAAGTCCATATCAGCAGCAGAGATGGACCCAAGATGGAGCCTTGAATAAGTGGAAGGCTCCTCTAAGGCAGCAAACAGGACCAACCTGAGCTCAGGATCATTCCATCAGTCTCACCCATTCTCTCCTCCCACCTCCCCTAGTCCAGATCGAATCCACCCTCCTCTCTCCAGGATGTGACAATGGCCTCCTCGCTGGTCTCCCTGCCTCCAGCTCCTTTCCATGAACCACCACATAGCAAAGACATATGTGTGGCGAGGGAGGTCACTAAAATACACATCTGATCACCCCACTGCCCCACTGGGAGTGGCTTCCAATACCACCACAGCCCTGGCCCTTGGGCATGAATCCAAGCTCCTAACTTCCCTTCCCACCTTCACCTGCTGACATCACCCTCACTGTCCTCAAGCCCCATCCAGACAAGCCCCTTGTTTTTCTGGTGCTCAGGGGTTCACCAGCTGGCTCAGTCCCGCAGCTCTGTATGTGCTGTGCCACACACAAGGGTCTCTTGGCCCTTCTGGTGGACACTGGGCTTACGGGACTCACGTCAA
Organism: Avahi laniger; assembly: GCA_963575035.1. Classification (NCBI taxonomy): domain Eukaryota; kingdom Metazoa; phylum Chordata; class Mammalia; order Primates; family Indriidae; genus Avahi; species Avahi laniger. The sequence continues at coordinate 47,468 of CAUYSK010072397.1, read as the reverse complement.
AAGCCTCCCTGCCAAGGGACCTTTCTCACCTCCCCAGACCGAGCTAGAGACTCTCTTCTGTGTTCCTACAGTTCTCTATTTTTTGAATCCCAAATCACCCTGGGTTGCAATTGTCTCAGGACATATTTTCCTTACTTGTTTCTAGCTACCCAGTGCCTGGCACAGAGCTAGGCATACAGCAGGTGCTCAGTAAATGCTGAGTGAATGAGTGATTTAAATTGCAGTGTTACCAGGGTGCCCTCTATGCCAGGGAAGGTGTGTCCCTCAAGGCTGAGATATGTAAGAGGCACTTGGTGGCTGGGGGAGGGGGCGGGTGGCTCAGGGCAGGAGAGGGAGCAGCGGGAGATTTGGGGCGGACATTTGATCTGTCAGCCCCTCCCAGGGAGGCTGGGGGCAGGTGAAGGGGAGACACGCCCTGCCCTAATCCTCAGCCCCACTGGGGAGAGAGGAATGCATCTCCTGGGGTCGACCTGGGAAGTGGGGAGGTCAGGGCCCTGGGAAGCCAAGCAGGCAGTTCCCTGCACACATTCAGACCTGCTGGGGTTCTTGTGCCAGGAAATGCTCAGACAGAAGGGACTGTCACCTCCCCTCCAAACCTCAGCCAGGTGCATGCACCACCCCTTCTGGCTCTCCCGCCCTGTGTAGACACACTGGAACTCCGGGGATGGAGGTGGAACCAGGGCGGTGAGGCCTGAGTGGTGGCAATCTCTTGTCCTCTTCTTGAAATGTAGCAGGAGGGACCAGGACTTCGCGGCAAGAACTCATTAGTTGTACATTTTTTCTGCAGTTACTGTAGATATATCCAGTCTCCCAGTCTTTCACATGCGTGTGCTTGTACACACACAGATGCAAGCAGATACTTATGAATTTGTGGCACAGCTTCTTAAGCCTACATGTAAACTTGTAATAACACATACACACATACACTGCACTGTAGCAGAAATCCTCTGCTTGCTCACCTCTGAGGACAAAGAGCTCACTCCTTCTGAAGGTGACCCATTCTGTTGGAGAATGGCCCTGGCTTTAGATCCAGACATGCCCTCCTATCATTCCCCTTTGGCCCTGGCTCACTTGCAGTTTCCACAGAACCCCCACCTCTCTCTGTCCTGCAGACCCATGCCCCAGGCTACCTGAATACTCCCAGGTATCCCCTGTCCCAGGCTGCCCTGCCACCTGTGCTTGGGTGAGGTCCAAAGAGACAATGGAGCCCTCTCCCACCCTCTGCTCCCCTGCACCCACTCCAGAGTGGCACCCCCACTGCAAACTGGTAAGGGCCATGGAGAGACCAGCGAGGCAGTGGCCAGTCGTGCGGCAGGCTCGCCTCTCTCCCCACTGGCCACAGTGTCAGTGCAGCCGTGAACAGACCTTGAGACGCTGCCTGCTCAGCCCACTGCAGGCATCTCTGGAAATGAACATGGACCAAAGTCTGTGCTGCTGGGTTTTCTTTTATTAGCCAAATAGGACAAAGAACAGGTTACAACATCACAGGAAGTAAGACCAACAGACAGACAAATACACAGACAGAGCGTCATGCTGCACTACACGGTCAGGGGGATAGGGTGGTTTGAGTCTTGTTTTTTCAACTAACAGAATAAATAAATACAGTACACAGTGTTTTTGCCACGGGCTGGCATGACCTCTAAGCACAAATGGTCACAAAACGGCTGGTTTGGAAAGCAGTGTCAGAGTTGGGGTGGGGACACAGGCCCCTGAACCATGCTCTGGGGGAATGAGGAAGCAGGGAAAGGGAGACCTCAAATAGGAGGGAAAGGCCAGGCATGAGGCTTTCGGGGAGGGGACAGCCAGAGCTTGAGCCCCAGGCTCTTGGCCCGTGGGGCAGCCAGCAGACCTGGTCGAGGCTCTGGCCTCAGTGTCAGGTAAGGTGGGCCCACCAAGCCCACACTCTCTGTCTCCCAAGGAGATGCTTGGTGCTGCCTCCCCTGCGCTCTAGCTGGTGCCCTAAATTGGCTTGAGAGCCGCCCCAGGGCAGGGACTATATACACCTTCCCTGCCTTCTCTGAGCTTGTGAATTTGGGTCAGTTGAATGGAAAAAGTACCTGAGGGAAGCTGGGCTGAGCCTAAGGTGGGCCTGGCTCCTGCCATAACAGACAGAGCATGACTCTAGATGGACTTGTCCTTAGGAGGTTGGGGAGGCTTCCTGGAGGAGGTGGTAATGTCCAGGGCTATTGGATTCCAAGGCCCAGTGACAGTCACTCACATCCAAGGACAGACAAAAAGCTTCAGCTCCCTGTGTCTAGGCCAGATGAGATTTTTTTGTTGTTTTAGAAACAGAACTTCCTGGGGTCTGATCCCAGAGGACAGTCACTGCACCATGGGCCTCAGAATCCCTTCGAACCAAAACCCCTTCCATCTCTTCTGGATTCTTTGCCAACCTCCCAGACCCCTGCCTAAGTCTCTCCCTCCTCTGATGCCTCCATGGCTGTTACATTCACTTTCCAAAGTCCAGACCCCAGCAAGACACCTGAGGGTTCGGAAACCTTAAGTTGCCTGTCGTGGTACTTGGCATGTGGAGGTGAGGTCTTTAGCCTGGGTTCCAGGCCTCTCGGCCCTGTCTCTCATGGAGCTGGCCACCCCCTTCCCCGTGGTCCGCTTAATCTCGCCTCCATTGATTTGTTCAGACAGGTTTCCTGGCCCCAGCTACCATCCCCCTCACCTTATTCCTGTCCAAAGCCTTCTGCACCTGCCCCAGCCCAGACTGACGCCCAAGGATGATGGATGCTGACTGCTGTGCAAACCCATCCTACCAGGGCACCAAGAAAACCTCTCCTCCCGCTGGGACAGGACGTGAACCATAGGAATCTACCGTGGATCTCAGATCAGCTTCCTTGGTGGGGGTGGGAATGTTCAGTGGTAAGACACAGGGGTTGGGAATCATGACCAGGAATCTGTCCAAGAGCCCCTGAGACCATACAAAGGTATGGAAATGGGATGACCCCAGAGGCTGGCACTGGAACTCAAGAAAAGCAGTATCAAATCCAGCTTGAACTAGAAGGGGACCATTATACTTATGGGGAAACCGAGGCAATGTCTACAGAGAGGCTCGCACATACAACGCCTCTTAATCCACAGCAAGGCAATAGTAATTTTCTAATTCATATATTCTGCTTCTGAGAGCTTTTTTGTTGTTGTTGTTAATTTAACTAAAAACTTCTGTCCTGCAAGGTTGTGAGCACAGAATGGAGAATGTAGAGCTGGACAGAACCTCACAGGCCATCTAACCCAGCTGGGGATATGGGCCCAGAGAGGCTACAGGCTTGCCCAAGATCACACAGCTTTGAAAGGGAGTTTCTCAGCTGGGTTTCCTGGCCATAAACAGAAACACACCTTTCCGTGCCAGTGACTAGCTGGACAAAAGCTCTTATTTCAACACTAGGCTCCGGGAAGCCGACAGCAGCCTGAGCCTGTGCGCTGCTGTGTGGTTTGCACTCAGGAGCCAGGGTTCAGCCTCGGTGCCTGGCTCAGGTGTGCTCCTGGGAGGACAGCGCCTGTGGAACCTGGAGTCTGGGTGTGGGAAAGCAGCGCCAGCCCTGTTCTCTCTGAGGCCCCTCTCCCCCTGCTGCCTCCCTCCGACCAGGGACGTCTCCCCAAAGAGAGCTCCAGGGCCCTGTGGTCAGTCCTGGGTGAACGCTGACACCAGGCCACTGTCCTTGGAGGACTTACAGGCAGGGGTGCTGCCCATTCTACCACCTGCCCCAGCCTGACTATCTATCGCCTCCTCAATCCAGGGAACTGGGACCTCAACACTGAGCAGAGAGAAGAGAAAGTGACCCATGACTCCTTCTGGGTGTCAGGCCTGGGGGAGGGTGGGTGCCGGGGCCAGTGCCACCTCCTGCCTGCAGCTCCAGGGCCACAGGGTCTCCAGCTAGGGCCTTGCTGCCTCTAGAGCCTGGGAAGAAACAGGGGCCCGGAGAGGATGCAGGCAGGGAGAGGAGACAGGCAGGCAGGGATGAAGCAGGGAGGGAAGAGAAGGAGAGGAAGCAAAATCACTAAAACCCAAACAGCCACGACCCCAAACAAAACATAGCTTAGGAACCGATGACACAACACAGTCAGCACCAAAGGAAGAAACCAGGGGTGGAGAAAGAGACACGGAGAAAGGCAGAGGCTGGGCAGAAAGGGGGCTGGGACCCGACCCAGGCAGGGAGAGGGAGATGGAGCGAGGAAGGAAAGGAGATGAGTCAGAGAGAGAGAAGGCTGGAGTGAGCTGCAGAGACTGGAGGTGGAGGCAAGGGTGACAGCGGAGAAGAGATGGGAGTGGGGCAGGGGACCTGGGGCAGGCAGGTGCCTGAAAATATAGTTTTATATATTTATATTTATATCTCACATTCCACACATCGACTTACTAGGGGGTAGAAGGGGAGGGAAAGAAGGGAGGAGGTGCTATCGAGGTGGGGATCTAGCCAGTGAGAGCCTCTCACCTCCTCCCCATTCGGCCTCCACGGGGTCCAGGCAGGGCCATGCAGAGGGTGCGCAGGTGGGGGCTGCCCCTCGGGCCGGGGCTGGAGAAGGGGAACAGGGAAGAGGACGCCAGGACGCAGGATCCCTGGGCTCACAGAGCTAACTCCTTGAGAGTCGTCTGGGGATAACCAAGGGGCTGGGAGGGGGCACCCAAGAGCCCTGGCTGGGTTGGAGGCCAGTCAGTTGGGCAGCGTATCGAGTCCCAGGGAGGCCGCGTGCTGCTTGGCCCGGAGCCGCAGGTTCTCGATGCTTGTGGTTTTACTGTTCAGGGCAGCCGAGGCAGGTGCCAGGCCTGCCGGGGGTGCAGGCAGCAAGGGGGACCCCCACACACTCTGGTGAGCAGCAGCGGCTGCTGACAGGGACTGGTAGTAGGACTGGCAGTGCAGAGAGCCCAGCGGGGCCATGTTGACGCCCAGGTAGGGCACGGCGGCAGCAGCAGCTGCGGCGGCAGTGGGGGCTGGGCCCCCCACTTCGAAGGATGAGTAGTGCACCAGGTTGTTGGTGGCCGCCATGTGCTGGCGGAATTGCTCCTGTAGGCGGAAGAGGCTCAGCGGGGACGAGGAGTAGGAGTGGGAGGGGCCCAGGAGGCCGCTCCCTGGGGCTGCAGGCGCTATGGCCAGACTGCCTGGGGAATCTGCAAACAGACAGCCAAGAACCAAGCACTCAGGACAAGGGGTGCGTCTGCCAGGAGAGGCCCCCTCATTCTTCCCACCCCCTTGGCACTGCAGACAAGACAGGCTGTGGCTGAAACCATATCCATCCCATCTCAGCCAGGGCATCCCTGAAGCACTGCTCAAAATCCCTGGAGGGAGGGACCCAGGGGGACCCCGCCAAGGCCCCCATGTTTGTCCTTGGGGAGCCCCTCTTTTTTTTCAAGGGCTGTTACTTTGCTTTTCCCCCTCTGTCCACAGCTCCCACGCCCTCCCTCCAGCTCTCAGCTCACAGTCCCTACCCACTCCCCGCCCGGGCTTGGGGTTTCATCTGAGACCCGCCTCACGCCAGAGCTCTGTTCCTTCAGAAACACAGCTCCCCTAACTGCGTTGCTGCATGTGGGATTCTCTGGTACCGACACGGTATTCACTCGCTATGCACCGGTACCTCCGTACTGATCGTTAAAACACTGGAATACTCCCAAATGGTTGATAAAAAACGTTTGCCCTGGGCTCCCCAAGTCCCCCTCCCCTGCCACCCAGCCCCTCCCACAGAACTCACGAGACCTTCCCACAACTCAGCAACTCAAGCTTGAACACCCAGCCCAGGCCCGCTCTGATGATTCCCCTGAGTGCCAGGTGTTGACCACTCCCTGCTCTGCCCACCTCACACACCCAAGCCCCTGTCAGGCCCCAGCCTGCCCCAGCCCCTCCCGAGCCTCACCTGCCTTGGGGCTGCCCCTCTTGCAGCCCAGCCCCTTGCCCTCAGCCCCAGGGCTCTTCTCAGCTTTGGGGTCCTCAGCCCCTGCCCGGGGGTACTCCTCACGGTCCGGCTGATCCTCGGGGGCTGACTCACTGGCCGACTGCTCCGACAGGCTCAGGTGGAGCTCAGCAGGGGGGTCGCCGCTGGGCAGACTGGGGGGCTGCTCAGTTTCCAGCTGGGTGTCTGGGGTCGGGGCTTCGGTCTTGCCCTCTCCGTGGGAACCCTCAGCCTCTTTCTGCTTCTGGAGCTGCTCCTTCTGCAGACTGCGCTGCTTCTTCCGGAACTTGGCCCTGCGGTTCTTGAACCACACCTGGGGACAGGAGAGGAGCAGTCAGAGGTGGAGAGGAGAGAAGAAGTAGGGTTGTTGTGGAGCAGGGTGCTGGGGAGAGGCTGTATATGGCAACACTGCTCCCCACCCCAGGAAACACACCTCCCACTCCCTTCCAAAACTCCCCTCCTGTCACTGCAGGCTTTACACCTCGGCATGAGGGAGGCAGTGCTGGCTGCTGGACAAGGGGGCCAGATGTTTGTCTGCAAGGCCTGGTTAGGGGAGCTGGGCCCTACCTGCACCCGGGCCTCAGGGAGGTTGGTGCACATGGCCAGCCTCTCGCGCATCACCACATCCGGGTAGTGAGTCTTCTGGAAGGTCTTTTCCAGGGCCTCGAGCTGCTGAGCCGTGAACGCCGTGCGGCTGCGACGCTGTTTGCGGTGCTGGGAGCCATAGCGGGCCTCCAAGATGATGTCTTGAAATGTACAGCCGTTGGAGGGCAAGAAGAGGTGGCCCATTTAATTATGGGAAATAGGTTCGAATCTGGTCCTGCTCTGAACCACTGGGGACACCCAGGCTGCTCCCAGAGCTGGCCTCTGGCCCTTTGCCCCTGGAAGTCACCCGTCCCCTCTCCATACGGCTGGATTTTCAAGAACTCCCCACCCTCCAATCCACTATCAGGACCACAAAGGTCTAATTCAGCTCCGTGAATGGCTGTCAGGCATGTGATGGTGGGGGTCTTCCTTATTTGACATTGAGAGTGGGGAGGTGGGTATTGCCCTGAGGTCCATAAAGTCCCAGGATACTGTGAATATAATACTCTGAGACCACATGGTGCTAATGAGCCGTAAGTAAGTGCGTGTCTCAAAGGTTCTAACATCCTGCAGCCCTCCGATGTTGGATACTAAGACTTCTTTACCATCAGAACCCTGGCCCCGACCGTGAGAAGCCAGCCTGGGGTGCTCATCTGCTAGTTAGGGGAGTCTGACTGTGCAGAGAGAATTCACCAGCACACGACTCTCTGTCCTCTGTGTGTAAATCTCAGCACCCCAGTTTTCCTACAAGTCTCTCTTTGCCGGAGGTTCCTGCTCTTATGTTTCCTGCACAGAAAGCCTGGCTCTGGCAGGGCCCTTGGGTCTCAGGGAAGGCTCGTTGAACTCAGTCTGGACCCTCTCAGCTGCCTCCTCAAGGACAGAAGGACAAAGAGACCAGGCACCAACTACCCCAGGCCTGGAAGGGAGATGGGGCTGGTGGACCACGGCTTCCACGTCCTGCCCACGTGCCTGGTCAAGTGGAAAAGCATCCAGGATAGCGTCTGCCTCGAGCTGGTGTCCACCTCTAGCCCCTCTGCCTGACTAGTCCCTGCAGGATGGATGGTCACCTCACTCAGCGCTGCCTCCCGCCACCTCCCACGTGGATCCTGCCCCGTCTGTGCTGAGAGGAACCCAAGTTCTCAGAAGTCTTGGCCTCTGCACAGGGCTTCCAGAGTCCTTCCCCTGCACTGTGGGATTGGGGAGTCATCCACAATACCCTAAATGGGAAGAAAGAGGCAATGGGTCTCCAGGGAGCCCCAGACTTTGGGATAGTCCTTCCATTTAAAGAGGGAGCCCTGAATCCCTCACGAACTGCCCTTAATCCCAGCCCCAAGCCCTGAGCTCGTGCTGGTCACCCTGAGGCAGGGGAAGGAATGGGCGCCACTCAGGCAGCCCCAGCCTGGTTGGGGGAGCAACAGCTCAGCGTCCCACTGCTGGCTCCAGGGACTGCGAGCAGGGTGGTCGCAGGAAGGCCAGGCTCTCTGTATCGCAGCCAGAACGTCTGCTGGAAGGCGAGGCCTCCGTACAAACGCTCACCTAAAGCTCATGTCCTTCTCTCTTAAGAATTAGAGAACTGGGGTGTAGGCTGAAACCCCAGTTCCTCTGCCCCACCAGCAGACACAAGCCTCTGTTCCTGACTCCTTCTCTCTGTGCTCTGGTCCTTGGGTCCTGGAACACTGTCAGGAGCCGATGTCACCACCAGGTCGGGCACAGGGAATTCACTCCAAAGCAGGGAAGCAGCCATAGCTGCGGCAGGACTGCATCCACCGTCCCCACACTGGACACTGACGCCCACTCTCTGATCTGGAGGTTTTATGCACTGAGTCCTGCCAGAGGCCTGGCCGTGTCTAAAGGAGTGGTGGGACTGGCCACGCCCTACCTGCCAGGCCGGGTCCTCAGATCCCACCTCACCTCTGTGCCTTTGCTCATGCTGGTCCCTGCTCCTTGCCATGCACTTAAAAAGGCCTGGTTCCTGCCCCGCAGCCTGCAGAAAGCCGCCCCCCCTCACTACACCAGCTGATTCTGCTTCTCTGAGCTGCTCCATCATTTGACTCTGAACACACTCCTCCTTCTGTGCCGTCTCATGGGTCTGTGGGCCCCTGTTCTCCCTAGGAGTGCCCTGAAGTCGTCTGAGGACTGCCTGGCACAGGGCTGGGCCCTCATGGGTTTACCCGCTTGGCCTGGGACAGGATGAAGTGGGTGGCGTCACCTGCCAGGAAATCAAGCTCCCCACATTGAATCTTTCTCACACCCCTGAGGGGCTGGCAGAACATGGCAATAACCAGTTGACCCAGGAGTGGCGGGACCGGGCTGCAGCTCCCTCATGGGTACCAACCTTGGGCTTTGGGTAATAATGACTTCTGAGCACCTGTGAGGCTTTGCTGAATACTTCCCATATGTTACCTCAAATAACCTCCCAGCCATCCTATGGAATGGGTACTGCCATTGTCTCCTTTTTATAAAAGGGGAAACTGAGGCTCAGAGAAAAGAGAGGTGAGTGGGCAGACCCTGTGCTGGTCACAAGCCTGTGACTTCCGAGGTCATAGTTTTAGCCATAATGTCATGCTCTAACCTCACTTCCACCCAGATTTAACTTCTCTGCACCTCAGTTTCTTTAAAATGTCCCTAAAATGGAGATAACAGCCTCCCCTCATCGGGACTGGATGGTGTCCATGGAAAGGGAGAGCCTCACACTGCGCCTGGCCCACAGCTGGTGTTCAAAACATGGGAACCGCGATCATTTATGATTCCCTGTGCCTGAAACCTCCTCCCCTGGGCATTCCAGGCCCCTTCCAGCTACTTCCCAGCTATAGTACTTGGGACTAGTCCCTCACTCTCCTTCCTCGGTTTCTTCATCTGTAAGACGGGGCTAATGAATATCTCCCTCGTAGGCTTCATGAGAATGTGAACAGGGCTGGCAAACAAGGGGTGCTCCGGACATACATGCATGGATTTTGAATTGACATTTTTCTGTGTTGCTAAGTGACCTGAGTCTTTCTGAGCTGCCCAGAACAAGCCTGGCTGGTGCTCCCTCCCCTCTGCCTTCCAGAACCTCCTCCCCCAGGCCAGCCCTCCTCCCCAGCCCCCACAGTCCTGGCCCCATGGTGCCATCCCCACGGCCCTTACCAGCCAGGCGCTCGGCCAGCGTGAGCGCGTGCACTGAAGGCCGGTAGTCGGGGGCGTGCTGGGCCTGCTGGGCTGCCTGCTGGTGCAGGTTGTACATGGCGCTGAGCGAGTTCATGGCGTGCAGCGAGTAGCCATTCACCCCGTAGTGCTGCATGGCGGCATCCGCCTGCTGACAGGGAAGAGGGAGAAGGACATGAGGCAGGGCTATCAGACTCTACCCTGGGGAGACCCACCGCAGTCCAGACCCCGGATGCCCACCTTCCGATGGGGCAGAAGCTCCCCCACTGGGAAGTGACCTGTCTTGCCCATGGCTTAGAGTGTGAGGGCCCCTGCACTGAGTCCTCCACCCGCCACTCATTCTTTGATTCACTCAGCAGGACCAGCGTAGAGTTTAAGGCTCTGGGCTCTAGATCAGACTGCCTGGGCCGGAATCTCAACTCCCCCACTCAGGAGTTTTGTGGCTTTGGGCACATCGCTTAACTTCCCTGACCCTCAGTTTCTGCAAAAGAGAGTTAATAATAGTACCTATTTCTTGGGATTGTTGCAAGGATTAAGATAGGCCTTTGCAATTGGCCCTGGCGCACAATATCTGTTCAAAGGTGTTAGTCATTGTGATTTACAAGCCCATTTGCTGCTTTATGCAATCATCTCTTCCTTCAATTACCCAGGCACTCCCCATTTGTACATTCCTGATTCACTCACACACTTATTAATCAACAAAGACCCATTGAGGACCTCCTGGAGCCAAGTCCAGAGCTGGAGTTCCCATTGAGGCATTCACTGTGATGAGGCAGTGGATTAAAACCCTGATGTCCTGCACAGACATAAGAGTACTATTGCTATGACTGTCACACATTCACTGCCATTATCTCGCTCTATTCTCACCATCTCTCCAAGAAGCAAGCAGGCCAAGAACAATGAACCCTATTTACAGATGAGTCCACCGAGGCTTAAAGAAAGAATAGTGACACGCTGAGGCCACACAGCCAATCCAGGGCCCCACATTGCCACAGCCTCAACAGTCCTCATCTGTGCACTCACTCTGCACCAGCACGAAATGCCGTTTTTGGAATGTGACCCCATGTCAGCAGTCTCCCAAAGATACAAGGATGTTTCCTATATCCCAGGTGTAGAAGGTGGAAAGAGAAGGCTGCGGCAACAGCAGGTCCATGTGATGGGAGGGAGACACGTCCAGGTGTCTCAGCTTCCCCCACCGAAACAGACACAGACTATACATAACCAAACGTCCACAGCACGCACACAAACACAGTCGCAGACAAGCACATACACGTTTCGTGCACAAACACGTGTACGCAGATGTCCTTGGCGAGGCAGTCACAGAAGCCGCCCTATTCCCACACACAGATTCGACGTCATTTTCCCCACAGCTTCACACACAGACATTCTTGCAGGTATCTATTCTTGCTGCAGATACATAGACACACAAACATGACACTGCCACACATTCGTATATTACACATATTCATTCAACACAGATTTTTTAAGCACCCATCTACTCAATACCAAAGTCCCTAACTTTATGGAATTTACATTCCTGGATGGGGGAGACGTATAACAGCAAATAGAAATACATGTAATAACGTCAGACAGGAATAAGTGGTCTGAGAAAAATAAGGCATGGGAGGAGAATGACAAAGCGGAAAGGAGACATCATTCTGGAATGTGTGATCAGGAAAAGGCTCTTGACACTTGAGCAGAAACTTGAACTTAGCCCCGTGAAGCTCTGGGGGAAAGCCTTTCCAGGCAGAAGGAACAGCAAGGACAAAGGCCCTGCAGCACAAACAAGCTTATGTATGTGGAACAGCAAGAAACCCAGGGTGGCTGGAGCCCAGAGGGTGGGAGCAGGTGGAGGAGGTGAAGCTGGAGAGGAGGGAGGAGGCAGATGCCAGAGGAGGAGCTTGGGTTTTATCCTGAGTGCGATGGGAAGCCCCTGGAGGGTCTTGAACAGGGGAGTAACATGATAGGATTTGTTGTTAAAAGTTCACTTTGGCTGCTATCCAGAGAACAGACTGCAGAGGGACCAGAAGAAAAGCAGAGACCAGGCCACCGGGCCACTGCAGGTGTCCAGGCTGGTGACCATGCTGTCTTCACCAGGGTGGGAGGAGGTGGTGAGCAGCAGTCAGATTCTAGACATGGTACGAAGGTAGCTTCAACATGATTGTTGACAGGTTAGTTATAAGATGTGAGGAGAACAGGGCGAAAACAAGGATAACTTGAGTTTTGGGCTTGAGCAGCTGAGTGGAGATGGGACTTTTCCTGAATGAGGAGCATTGGGTTGGAGAAGTGGGTCTGGGGAGGGAGAGAATGGAAATCATGTTTGGGGGACATGGCAAAAGTGAAATATGGATGCAACTTCCAAGTATGAATGTCGAATTGCCAGCAGGATATAGGAGTCTGGAGTTGAGGGCTAGATTTATAGATTTCTAAGTCAGCACTCACATATTAACACCTTCCAACAACACTCACTCACAGAAGCCCACTCTGTGCAAAACAGCCATGACTCCAAAGACAGAAACCTAAGAGGAAAGAATGCTAGACATGGTGATAAAAAAATGTTTAAACATCAGCATAGCAGAAGACCATAAATAAAGAGAGAAGGTAAACAATAAATCTGGAAAAACATTTACCATATACTACATATGACATAGCAAAATTGATTTAAAAAAATAAATAGTACAAATAAAAATAAAAGAGAAGCTGGATGTGATGGTGCATGCCTGTAGTCCCAGCTACTAGGGAGGCTGAGGCAGGAGGATCTCGCTTGAGCCCAGGAGGCCAGCCTGGGCAACACAGTGAGACCCTGTCTCTTAAAAAAAAAAGAAAAAAAGATGGTCTCCTTAATAAAATATGGATTAAATAAATGAAGAAACAACTTATTAAGGAAGAAATACAAATAGCTAACTGACATATGACAAAAGGTCAGCCTTATTTATAATCAAAGAAATAAAAATAGAAACAGTGAGATATCATTTTTTACCAAGGAGATTAGCAAATATGAAGAAAAATTATTAGGTGGGGTTATCTAGGGGAGTGGGAAATGTCCGCCTCCTGCCTCACTGACGAAAGAGCTCTTTACTCCTTGCATCAAAAGCCTTTAGAGAGTATATCGTCTTTGACTCGACAATTTCATTTCTAGATATTTATCCTTCAAGTATGCAGAGATATGTGCACAGAAATATTTATCACAGCACTGCTTATGATGGCAAACAATTAGGAACTGAACTGTCCATCGAGAGAGGATGAGTTCAGTAAACAAGGGGACAGGCATGCCCACAATGGAACACAGTGCCACAGTTTAAAACAGTGATGCGTTATCTGTACGTGCTGATGTTCACGATCTATTGTTGAGTGGAAGAAACAGGTAACAAAACAGTATGCATGATGGGATCCCATTTTTGTAATGTCTGTATAAATTACACATAGAAAAAAAGTCTGGAAGGCTATACTCTGGAATGTTAACAGAGGTTATCTCTGGGAGATAGCAGAAAGGATTACAGGTGATTTTCACATTTATATTCTTTCTTTCTTTGGGAGGAGGAGGTGTTGAATGTTGGGAAGTGGGTATCCATGTGTTCCAGTGGATGTGGGGATGCATCCAGGCTCCAAAAAGGTGTCACAAGCTCCAGGTGGGGAAGGGAGAACAGAATTGAGAAGTAATGTTATCCCTCTCCTCCCCATCCCTGTGGCTGGAATGTTCCTCTCCCACCAAACTCAGGGGCTTTGTTGCTTTAAAACTCACTGCTATTAATGTGGTAAGTGACATTTTAATTGACTTAATTATTGCTGATCTCACAGTTTTTGATAGACAACATGTCTTTATTAACTGAAGCCAGCCCAGACCACAGGGTCTTGCAAAGCAGCAGGGCTCAGGAGATATGGATCAGATGAATGAACTAACAATAACATCTATTTATGAAGTGCCTCTCATACATAAGACATCTCCATCAATCCTCCCAACACCACAGGAGGTAGGGACTCTTCTATCCCCATCTTACAGATTCAGAAATGGAAGGTGAGAAAGATTGGATGATTTGCTAAAGGCCATGCAGCGAGGAAGTGGTGGAACAGGTTTCCACAGGTGAAGTTCTGCCCACCAGCTAGTGTTTCCCAACCCCAGTTATGTAGGATTTTACCCAGCATATTCTGCTCTCTGATTTCTGTCATCTCTGATTTGATCCAAGGCAACAGGAGGACAGCAAAGAAAAAGCACATTCCACCAGGCATGCATGCTTGTGTGCTGTGAGAGGAGGCTGTGCGTGAACCCAAATCTTCCCAGCTGAGCTCCTCTCGCCCCAGCCTCATCTCCTCTTTCTCACTTCAGCTGGACATCAGGCCCTGGGTCTCCTCTGAGGCCACAGAGGGACCCTTGTCTGTAGATGCCACTTACCATCCAAGCTGCACACATGTGCAGCCACATGTCTGCAGCTCACCTCAGTGTCCATGTGGGGCCGTACATGTGTGCAGCCCAACTGGGACCAGCCACATGACTGTATGTGCATCTCTCTGTGTTTGTGTTTGTCTGTGGCTATTTTATACGTCTTGATGAGTGTGCATGTCTGTGAGTCTGTGTGTGCAAATGATGTGTGTGTGAGTGTGTGGCCAGAGGAATGTACACTTAGTGGTGCCCTAGGAAGTCATATGGCCCCATTCCCTGCTGCTAAGCCAGTGTACGGTGGCTCGTCCACCCCTGAACAGGGTCTGAGAGAGGACAAGGGAGAAAAATACAAAGAGAAAGAAAGAAAAAAACCAAAGAGATAGATCAACACAGAGAAAATAGATTAGTCTTACACATTGTTGTTTCTGCACCACCTAGCACAGAGCCTGGAACGCAGTTGGTGCTTAATAAATAAATAAATGTTAAGTGGATGAGAAAGAATTTTAGACCAGAGATGATGAGGGAGGTAGGGCCACCACAGGCCAGTATGGTCTACAGGGAGGAATGGACACTCGGAGTCCTTGCTCACCACCTCCTCTCTCCCCAGGACACCCCTAGGCCTGGGAGGGGGGACCTCTGCCCAGCGGGCCCTTTCCCAGCAATAGGGGCAGCCTGGGCCTGGCCCCAGGGTCCTCGGCCAGGCCTAACACCTAGAGCCCATCCACATCCCATTCTGAGTGCTGGTGGGCCCGACCAGGAGGCCACCCAGGCCAGAGCCCTTCAGGGCCTGCAGGAGCCTCTAAACAGGAGCCCTGCACTTCTGGCCCCGGGCCGGGCCCTGCATGGGCTCAGCCCACTGCACACTCCAAACAGAATCAATTATATATTTAAAAGGTGCCGCCCTGCAATTCCTGGCGAGCCAGGAGAGCCATCCATCATGGCGCGGCCGCGTTTCACAAGCTGTCGAATTGTGCTTACATTGGTTAAAAGAATCTTTATATTTCATTAAGCAAGCAGATCGGCGGATCTCCCGCCACAGGCACCATATAGATGGCTTTAATTTTCCAAATCTGCAAATGCATCCGTTATGTCCCCGCGTCGCTGCTGGCTGCGGCCTAATGCCCAGCCAATCGAAGAATCAAGCAGAATTTTATTAGGGGGCATTTTTTATAAATTAACAGCAGCACTGCCAGGGAACTGCATGCAAGGCATCTTTGATTAAAAGGAAAGTGGACCCTTCCTTCGGTCACATCCGGCTCGGCCACCCCATGGGCCTGCCCCACTGCTCTTCACCTCTCCCTCTCCTCTGAACTTTTAATTCTCCCTCCGTTTCTTCTCATTCCCACACACAGTGGGAACAAGGCAGAACTACTTTGTTTAAAAGAGAGGAAAGAAAGTAGAAGGAGAAGAAACCAACATTCTCTGAGCATTTCACCTCCTCTGTCCGTTCCAGGCACAGTGACACACGCCAGCTCATTAACAACAACGGATGCATTGAATTTTCTGAACATTCCAAAAAATGAACACTGAACATTTACCATGACACAAGTCCTGTTCTGCTCTTTCTAGGTATATCCTCTAATAAGCTTCAGAACAACCCTACAGGTAGGTGTTATTAACCCCATTATATGGATGAGAAAACGGAGACTGGGGAGATAAACTCTCCTGCCCAGGGTCCCACAGCTAGTAAGTGGTAGAGGCAGGATGGAAACCTGGGGCTCTGTCTCTGAAGATCTATCTGGTCTGGTGTTTATTTTCAGAGCATGGCCAAGACATAGGCCCTGTACTAGGGCCCGAGTGACAGTGGCAGAGGGAGAGATTGAGGGTAGCCTGTTGTCATGGACTTCCTTCCCTGAGAAATCCTGCTGCCCCTTTGTCTTGGGAGTTTCTCTGGTGACCCTCTTGGGGAGAGGCCTCTGCAGCTGTCCCTCCTACCTCACAATTTACAGTCCAAAAGGACTTTAACTCAGGCAGATAGATCACAAATACACAAACCCAGGAGCATAAGGCCAGGGCTCCTGCCCCATCTCCAGGCGGCTGCTGTTGGGGCTCCTTGGCGAGGGTCCTACCATCTCTGACTTCTTCTGACATGACACTGACCCAATGGGCTGCCCGAGGAGGGAAAGAGACCTCCATTATGAGAAGCGTGTAACCCACAGCTGGCCACCTGTGAGGGAGGCCAAGGAGGAGGGATTCTGTCATGCGTGTACATGTGTGTGTGCACGAGTGTGTGTGTGTGTGTGTTGGGGGTAGCTAAAAAAAGATGACCTAGAAGTCTTCCAAGTCTGAGCTACTGGGTCCAAGATTTTAAGAGAAGCTCTATGCCTGGCACATGCCAGATATTCAACTTCGGTAACCTCACTTACTTCTTACCCCAATTCTATGAGGGAGACACTATTATGATCTCCACTTTACAGATGAGGAATTCAGGCTCAAGGAAGGTGAGTCACCTGGATGACCTGCTCGAGAACTGCAAAGGCTGAGCCCCCATCCCAGTAAGTGCCCTACACCCACATCTGTCCTTAGTTCTGTGTTGCCAGGAATCAGCAGTGGGAGCATAGGATCGGAGGGACATGGAGATCCCTCCCCTACCCTGACCAAGGCCCCTGCGAGCATGTGGTCTGGAAGCAGGCTTGACATGAGGACATCCCCAGCTGCTCCCTGTCAGATGCTGTTTATTTTATAGGAGCTCTAAGAGCCCCAGGTCAATCTTTGGATTACTGCTGAACCCTCCAAGCTCCCCAAATCTCCACTGTCAGTATCAGGCACTCAAAGCTGCAGAAAGCCAGTGGCCCTTGTCAGCGGCCAGATTCTTCCCAGCCCTGTCTCCCCACTATGGGATTCTACACGGCCAGCAGGACCACCGGGAGTGGTTAAAGAGAAATTCTAGAGAAAGACACATGTAAGAGCTAATGGCATAATTTGTTTCTGGGTGTGTAAGAGCTGAGGAATCTGGGTTATATCCCCCTCCCTCTGGGTTGCCAACCTCTGCTCTCATTACCCCAGCAGTGCACATTTAAACCTGTTTCCATATCCCCAATTTGTCATCCCCTCTTCCTCCCTCTGGCCCACTCCTAACACGCTGCACCATCACCCTCCACCCACCGCTGAGACACGGCTCTCCAAAGCCACCAGGTTGCTGTCTCCGCCTCTGAGAATACTGTCCCTCCACCAGCATCACCTGCAGAACTCTTGATTCCTCACACCAAGCTTAGGCATCTCCCCCAAGAAGCTCCCCTGACGCCCCAGGCTGGGTCAGGTCTCTTCTTTAATTCCTATCACAGCATTACCTTACTGGACTGTAGCTGCCCATTTGCCTGCCCTTTGCCAGAGATAAAATAATAACTATTTTTACCAGCCATCCTCATAGAGACCTGATAGGCAGCATCTCAATTAATCCACATAACCACTTCATAATTCCCATTTGTCTGATAAGGAAGCTGAGACCCAGAGAGGTAAAGTCATTTTTCCAAAGCCACGCAGCTGAGCAGCTTAGCCAGAATGGAATCCAGGGAGTCACACTCCAAAGTGTGAACTCAGTGCTTACCAGAGCTCGTAATCTTGCTAGTCCGGGGCCCCTCCAGGGCAGAGTCTGGCTCCCCAGCCAGTTCTCAGTACCTAGTACCCGGCCCGGGAAACATTAGACATTCATTCCACAAACAAAGATACAGCCACTGCTTGTCGTGCAATGGACTTGGGGGCAGCACAATGAGTTCCAGCTCTAGGGGCTCAGATTCTAGGGTAACTGCAGACAATCAGATGCCCTGGGTGAGGGGAGACCAGCTCTAGGACATGTCAGAAGGGCAGCAGGTTCCGGAACTGAATGAGCCAATGCCCAGAGTCTCCTCCCCACCCTGCGTGCCCTGCCCAGCCCCAGCAGAGAAAATCCAGTGTCCCCACCAGAAGGCAAGGCACCTTCCAGCCACAGCTGTGGCCCTGACCTTGCCACAGACTGAAGTCTGACCCCATCCCACACTGAGCCCTGGCCTCTGCTCTCGCTTGGCCATGCCCCATCCACCAGTGGCATTTGATATACGCACCATGACACCCCACACTGCCACCGTGAGCCCCTTGTTGCCTGATCCACATGGAGAGGGAATGGGCTACTGAGGCAGAGGAATTTCAGTCACTCTCCTTCTGGCTCAGCCGAGGACCCCCAAAGTGAACATGGAGTTGGAGCCAAGGTCAGCAGGCAGTTGGGTTTGAAAGTATGTAGCTTCGCAAGGGTCAGGTCGGATGGGGTGCTGGGCTTCACAGCAGGCATGAGGAGCTCATAAATTCCTCAGAGGAGCTTCTCACCTGCCCTCTTGGCTCAGGGATGGGGGCAGAGCCAGTAGGAGGGGCACCAGCAGGGAGAGCTCTGGGGTCTGGGGTGGGCCGGCAACCCTTTTGAGGAGCCTGAGCGCTTAGTTCCCTGCACAAACTGTTATCCATTAACATCCAATTATCCCTCTGTGCGAGCCATTAATTATAAATCAGCTGCTAATTGGGATAATTAGCCCCCTGCAGGCTAATGGGGCGGGACTGAGGGAGGCCCCTCTGCCTATAGTCCTCTGGTTTTCTGAGGTCCTTAATGCTGGGGGGCAGTGCAGGGGTGCAGAGAAATTAGGTGGCTAGAGTTATTTTTTTTTAAGGCTGTAAAATGAGGCCAGGGGAGGGAGAGAACATGGGAAAGACCAGTTTTTGGTTTTTTTTCTCTGGTCCAGCGTTGGCTCTTGAGGGTAGGCTGGTGGCAGGGCAGGCAGAGGGGCCTGGCCACGGACCCTGAGAGTAGAGTTGTCGGGGGTAATTGCTCTATCCTCTGCTTCCTTTCCAGCATAGACAAGCTAGAACAGCAGAGACCAAGACCAAGGAGACTTGGATGGAGCTGGGATGCAGCAGGGACAGGGTTGGCCGAATATTCCTGGCCTCTCAAGGGCACAGAGGAGGCAGCCCTGCCCACCGGGTTGGCCCTGGCCTGGAGTCCCTTGGCGACGAACCCGGCTGTTTGGGCTGGTGCAGGTCCAGGGCTGGGATGGGAAACAGGGACAGCAGAGTCCCCTGTGGAGCAGAGCTGCTCAAGGTCCAAGTTAGAGCCTCCAAACAGCTGGAGGAACTCAAGGGAAGGTCTGTCGCATGGGCACAGAGAGCGCAGTTCCCGCACTGTGCGTAACAGAGTACAGATACACAACAATGCAAACAAACCCTGGCGGATAGAGCTGTGAAGGCTGAAAGGGGCTCCAAGACCCAGTGGGCTCCAGTGACCTTGGGGCACATTGAAACAGTAGCAGACTGACCAGAAAGAGTGACACATCCGGGAAACGCGCTCCAGCCTGCCGATCTCGGATCCAGGGGACTCTTCACTTTGCCAGAGGAAACCCGGCTAAAATCCAAAGAGCTGGGGCCATCAAAGCGGGGGTCTGGGGCTGTGTGCGAGCTGAGATCTCTGCCCATCAGGCAGCACTGGAGTCCAGTCAAGTAAGTTGTCAGAAGAACAGATAGGTGACTAAATGGAAAGAGCAGCCGCCGGATGGCGGAGCACCAGAGAGCGTTCTGGAGAGCCCAGCTCAGTGCCCTTCCTACAGAAGGGGCAACTGAGACTCATGCAAGGTCAGAGAGATGAGGGGTACTCAGTGCAGGATGGATGCACAGACCAGAACACTCGCCCCACCCAAGGCTCACCACCCCACAGGGCTCCTCCCTATCCCGCCGTTTGGTAATGGGCTTTGGTGAGCGTGGGCAGCATCGCCCGGGGCCTTGATTAGATATTTATTGCTGTCATTTACATGGGCACTGCGGGGCGGCTGAGCAGGACAGTGAGGTAGGGGCGGGGTAGGGGGTGGAAAGGGAACGTGGAGTTGGGGTGGAAACGGGCTCCAAAAGGACCCAGACCCAGCAGGGGGATAGGGAGCACAGAGGCCGGGAGAAAGTGCAGATTCAGGGAGCTTGGGCTCTGCACAACGGGGAGCTGGCCGTGGCACCTCTGAGTGTTGCCCTAGGGGGCGTCTGTGTGTGTTGAATGTGAGTGTCCTTGTGAGTTTAACCTGTGAGTACGTAACTGTGTCTTTCTGAGGGGTTTTGTGTGTGTTCAGCAGATCTGCCTTTGCCTCTCTCTACCTGTGTGACTTCTCACGTGAGCATGTCTAAGTGTGTTACCCATAGCCCGAGTGACTGTAACCCATGAGTCAGTCTGTGCTTGGCCATCAGCCTACATATGCCCCTGTGTGTGGCTGTCAATCTGGACGACCAGCAAATACGTGTGTGTACACAGAATTAGTTCAGAGACAGGGGCTGTGCCCCTGAGTCTGGTCCTCCTCCTTGCCCCTAAACCTACAGGTGAAGTCCAGGTGCTCCAATCATCAAACCCCAGTGGTTGCTCCCCAGAACCCTGGCCTCCAGGAGGCCGGCGCAGAGGGCCACGGCTGGTCCCCCATGTCAGGCACCCCAGACGCTCGGTCAGGTGGAAAATTTATTTCCTGCTCAAGATCAGCAGTGTGTGAGTGCATGAGCACCGCTAGGTGCCCAGTGCCTGGTGTTTGTTTCCGAGCAGAGAAACGCTCCACTTTCACCCCACATGGGATCATGTGTGAAAGTGGCGGGGATAGGGGTGCAGGGGTCCCCCAGACACTCACCTAATGCCTATGAAACTGACCCGTGAGCCTGTTATCTGCCAGAGCCCACCCCGAGGCCCAGGGTGCGAGCCTTGGCTGGGGCCTTCGCCTGGGGCGGTTTCGTGCCTCTGCACCTTTGCCCTTCCCTGCCGCACTTTCGACTCTGGGTCTGCGCAGCCGAAGCCAGGTTCCTGCTCTGTGCAGGAGCCCGCCCCCTAAGGTCTGCAGGGATGGGGGAAGATGTTTACCCCCCTCCTGAGTAGCAAGGTCCCACTTCTTGCCACAAGACCGCGTCTACCCCAGCCACAGAGGAGAGAGATTTGAGCCAATTATCCAGATAATTTGCTCTCACTAGGCAGCAAATTCGATTTTTTTCTACGTCTACACACTTACATAAACACAGCTGGTTTTCGGAGACGGGAGGTAGGGACTAAATTAACCGGTCCTTAGGCCAGAGTGTCTTTCCCTTTCTGGGGAAACCCGGGATGCCGGGAAGTGAAACGTGAATCCCGGGAAAAACGAAAACAACCCTCACTTTACTCTACCTAAAACTGCTAGATCGCAAGACTTCCTAGATCAACGCCAGGCAGAGCCGACCCGCCTGCAGCGCACAGGATCCCGAGCGCCAGCGAAGGAAAAGGACGCCCGCCGCCCCGCCATCAGGACGCAGAACTAGGAACTTGCATATTTCCGCGGCTGCGGAGCAGACAACCTCCGCGGGCCTTCCCCTAAGACCCGTCGAGTCAGTAAGGCCCTCCTCTCTTCTCAACGGCCTGAAACCGGAGCTGCTCCCAGAAAACCACCACCGGCCTGACCCGGTCCGGCCTCAGAGGGACTTTTCTAAAACGAAAAAGACCTTCCCAGGCCCCAGACAGAGCCAACCTGAGGCTGTGCTCCAGGGCCCGTTGGTTCTTGGCTTTGAGGAATTCCAAACTCGGAAAGAGGGCGAAAAGGCCGCGGATCTCAGCCTCCCCGCACTCCCGAGTCCAGGACTCCGTCCTCCGACGAATCACAAACCTGAGGTGCCCACCACCCCCATCACCGAGTTTGGCTAGAATCCGCGAAAAATTCTGGGGGGGCCCAGGTTCGGTGCGAATTTGGGGAAGGGATGTTCCTCTCAAGCCGCCTACATGCACTACCCGGGGGGCCGCGGCCCCTCCGCAAGTTGCAGGGACTTGTGACCCTCGAGAAAGTTGAGCCAATGGTGGGGATCCCGCACGGCCCACCAGGGCCCGCAGCCCGTCGCAGTCCAGGACTAGGTTATGGTCAACCGTGTGGAGGCCCAGAGAGCAGAGACCCAGGCAGTCCCACCAGCCCTTCGACCGCTCCCCTAGAAGCCCTCCAGAGTCGCCCCAGGAGCCCGCCCCGGCCTGCCACTCCCGGCCAGAGCTCGCCTGACCCAAGCCAGCTGAGGCCTCGGAGGCAAAACGAATTCCAGGGGACTAAGGCCGCTGCACCCCAAACATCCACCTGGAGGACCCTAGCCCAAGGCAGCGTCTACGAGGGCAGAGATTGGATGAGCGTCGAACCACCCCAACTAGAAAATTAATGCAGACTCGCAATCTCGAGAGAGAAGGCGCCCTTGGTGGCATCTGAGTTTGAGCGGGATCCGCGCAGGCGAGGCCAGAGCCGGGTCCTGGGCAATGCCCGGGGCACCGCGCAGTTTGCTTAGACTGGGAAGCTGAGGAGGCGTGGGCGGCCCTGGGCTCCTCCGCGAGGACCTGGGCCGCTAGCCGCGGCCCCTCTCCAGCCTTCGCCCCCGGGCTCCGCGACGCCCCGAGCTGCATCTGCTCCGCATTACCCCGGCCACCTCCCTCCTCCTCGCCGCCCCCTTCCTAACCGAGAAGGATTTGTCTCCGCTTAATATCCAAACCTTTTTTGTATTTATTTTTTTTCAGGGGCGAAGTAATATCTTCCAAATGAGGCAAAACCGTGACGGATCCGAAGCGTTCTCTGCGGGTGTCTGAGTCTCCGCGAGCCGAAGCTTCCGTCTCCGCCTCGGCGCGTTTCTGCTCACGGCTCGCTTTCCTCTGTCTCTCTGCCTCGGAATTTGGAGTTGTGCAGGCTTTCTGCCTCCCTGGGTTGCTAGCTCTCACTTGCTTTTCAGCCCCTGGTATCGCTCCCTCTGTCTCTCCTTCTTTCTGCTTCCCCTCCGCTTCCTCTGTCCCTGTGCTGTCTCCAAGTCCTTGGCCCTCTGCAAACTTTCCGATCCTCCCAGTGGGTCCCGACTGCAGGACGGCAAGAGGGGAGGCTGCCCCAGATCTCACGGCCGGCCGCGTCCTCCCGCCCCGACGGTCCGGCGCCCCTCCGGGCTCGGCCTCGCCAGCCCCGCCCGCTCGCACCTGGTCTCCCCAGCCAGCGAAGCCGCCGCCGCTGCCATCTACGCTCGCTGCGGCCGGGGCTGGAGTTTTAAACGACGTTTCCCGGGCGCCCGGCGCGGGCCCGCGCGCTTCCCAGTGGCCCTGGTGGCTGCCAATCACGCTCCACTCCCGCCCCCGCCCCGCCCCGCCCGCGGGTGCAGTAGCACTGCTCTCGGCCCAGGCGGGGTCCCACAGTCCGTGGGTCCGTGGGTCCGCGGGCCCGGCCCGCGTCCGTCACCTCCCCCGTCGGTCCCTCGGTCTCTGGCTCCCGGTGTAGGGATCTCCGCCTCTATGGGGTCCGTGGAAGCCACAGGCCAATCCCTGGGACGATCAGAGGTCCTGAGAACCCTCCCCTTCTCCCGTCCCTCCCCAGGGGCTTAGCACCTGGGGTCCTTACAAGTGGCAAGGGGACGCCCCAACTGGCTCCCACCACCACTGTCCCTTCGAGGTTGGTCCCGAGCTGCGTGCATACACGCGCTCTCCCTATCAGTTTCACACCACCAGCAACACTGTCACCCCCCCCCGCCCCCGCGCCACCACATCGCCCCACAACCCGCACTCAGAACTCACCGCCCGCACACTCCGTAAGCACGTAGGTTGGCGCTCCTAGCAGCTGCTCACCTGTCTGGCGGCACGATGCCGCCCAGAGAGGCCCGGAGGCCACCGGCGTGGAACTCACGGCTTCACACAGCACAGGCACCTGTCGCGAGAAGGGAGGACAAGCACTCAGCCACTGGCCACATTAGGAAAATCCTGGGCCTGGGGCTCCCCAGTTTCTGCCAGCGCCCTACTCCCTCCAGGCGGGAACCGGCTCACAGGAAGAAGACATTCTGGAGTCCGCTCCAGGACCAGGCGGACGCTTGGCTTCCAGAAAAATGTCTGTCTGAGGTGGGTGCCAGGAGCGCAGGTTAACGGGGGTGGCGAGTTACTGTACAGAGGCTCTGTGGGGCTCTGTGTGTGGCTTGTGGAGGTGGCTGGCCACTTGGTGCTTGGCCAAGTGCGTGGGGGGTGGGGGAAAGTGTCCCTGTGTGGCCCGGACTCTGTGCAACCTGCCTGTGGCCTCAGTGGCTGCTACTGTGATTCACATGTGGAGTGTGTCCTTATGACTAGTGTTCCTGTGACCACAAATCCTTGTGTAACTGTGGGGTTTCAAATGGCTATGAGTCCTTTGTGTGTGTGTTTGTGTGTGTAATGAATCCTTGTGCAATTTTCAGCTCAAATGTAGTTGTGAATCCAGGTGGCTGGGTGCAGGGTGGGCACTAAGACTTTCACTTGGGACCAGGACAGCTGGACCCTGGTTCTGGCACCCTCTCTGGTCCATAGTGAAGCTCTCAGGTCTAGCTCCTGGAAGCTGAGCTGTTTGCTTAGGGGCTACGGCATGAGGAAGAGACAGTGCTGGCTGGCCAACGCTGCCAGTAGATTTTAGAGTCCCAACCTGGGTTGAGGGGGTTAGGAATTTTGGCCTGGGTGGGGCAGAAGGGGCCACAGGCAGATTTGAAGATTGGGGTCCATCTTCAGCCAGAGTCAGGGGCTGGGCACCTCAATGGGGGGCAGGAGGAGCAATGGGCCTCTCCAAAGGGAGAGGAGGAGAAAGGAGAGGTGGGGTGGGGTGGGGAAGGGAGGAGAGGGAAGGGGAGGGGAGGGGAGGGGGCGGTAAGAGGATTAGACCGCTCAGACCCTTCTCTCCCACCAGGATCCCCCACCCCCACCCCAAAGCTCCAGAAAAGATTTCTTCTGCCAAAGCAAAACCGTTTAGGCTCGATTTAAAGGGACAAGAAAGGCGGAGGCGGGGGCTTTAAATAACCTTTTAATTTCTCTTCAGGGATTCTGGCCCTGTTCGGGAGGGGAGTAGAGAGGAGGGGAGGGAAGGGGAATGCAGGCGGCCTCTTTGGCTTAGATAATCGGGACTGCCACTAGAACTCCACACAAACTGGGGAGACGGTGGGAAGCACACTGCGCCCCCACCCGGCTGCCCTCCACACACAAACATGCACACCACACCGATGATCCTGGAGAAAACTGCAACCCCTGCACACACATCCGTCATTCAGTCACACACACAGACACGGACACAGGTGCACATGTGGAGGGGTCATGTATAGAGACACACAAATGAGGGGGCACAAAATCCCTCTCATGGTAGCACAAGGAGGAGTCCCTCCCCACTCCTAGCCATCCCTACTCACTGGGGCCAGGAAGGTTTGCTGAGGCAGGACTTGCCCCTCCCCTGCGCAAGAGGAATCCTAGCCCCAACTGGAAAGAAAAGAGCATCATCTTTGCTCAGGGACCCAGCTCCAACCCATTCCTCCCTAGTTCCCCCCATAGCACAGGGCCTGCTGGGCAGGCTGGAGGGATGACTTCAACCCAGCCTGGGCCTAAGTGGACCAGACCTGCCCAGACTGAGCAAGGGGAGGGTGCTTGAGGATGGCACAAGTTTTGGTGGTTGGCTGAGGACTGCTGAGGGCTCCAGGTGGTGGGACACAAGGCCCAACCAGGCATGGACTCTTGGAAGGAACTTGTCTGCTAGACTCTGAGTCCAGCTCACTTGCCAGCTGTCCCAGTGGAGGTCTGGAGGTGGTGGCTGGATGTCCTCATGATACACAGTAGGCCTCCACAGACTCGGATTCTCCAGACCTGGAGAAAGCCACACTACCAGGCTGGACCCACCTTCACAGGGATTCAAAAGCCTCCATACTGAGGGACACCGTGAGCAGAGAGAGCTGCTGTCACTCAGCCACATTCCCACTCCCACACACTTCCACAGACCTTGCAGCCCAAGGGCTGGGCTCCCTGTTGGTAGTGGGTTCAGTGTGGCGAAAGACACAAAATCCCGGGCAAGCTCACTTGCAGGGATGGGAAGTCCAGGAGTAAACAGGGTAGGATAGGGAAGGGGGGAACACATTCTTAGGGAGGCCTGGTGTGGTGGGAAGCTGGTCATGCCACAACGTGGGTGGGTTTTACTGATTTAACAAAACCATTTGAAAAGTGCCACCGTCCAGACTGGAGTTAAGAAGTGGAAATGGTTCAGGGCCTTCCTCCCAAGACTGTTGCTGGGGGTCTTCCCCCCATCTGCCTGCCCAAGGCTGTGGCTGACACCTTCAACGGGCTTAAGTAAAAGGCATCCCTAGAGTAACTGCCTCTGCCCCATAGACTTTCCTGGGCTGCTGGGGCTCAGAGCATAGATTGTGGTTCATTTCTGGATGTGTGTATATGTTTGTTCATTAACCTGTGTTATGTGTATATGAATATATATACATGCATACTCCTATATTTGTAAATCTGTGTATACGTTTAAATGCGTACATGAGTATAGGCTGTGCTTATGTGGATTGCGCATTTATAAATTCCTAGGGGGTGTGTGTGTGTATATGTGTGTGTTAGAGGAGATATTTCCAAATTGGACCAAGGGGGAGTGGGCAAGGGATAGATAGATTAACTTAGGAACTTGGGAAAACCAGGTGCTCACAAATTTCCAGCTGGCCTTGAAACTCAAAGGACACTGGGTCCCAGCTGTCTGTGCTGAAAGATCTGGTCAGGCCCCAGCCCTGCCATCTCTGGTCTCTGAGCTCAGTTTACAGAGGCAATGCCCAACCCAAGCCCCCTACCTTACCCACCAACGCACACAGATACACTCTTAAGGGAGAGTTCAGAGCCTCCCCAGCTGCTCACAGCGCGGGGCTGAGTTGGGGGTGGAGAATGCCCGGATGAGGCCGTCTTCCAGGCGCACACCACCGAACCCCCCCTCGCCCGCCCCGCCCCTCCCCCCCCCCCGCAGGCAGGGCAAATCCTGGAAGAGCAAGAACACCGAGCTGCTGAGACCGCGCCCCCCCACCCGCCTCCGGAAGGCTCAGTCTCCTCTGCGTCCAGAAGAGCCTGGGTCCAGGTTCCGGGTGGGGGGCGCGGGTCTCACTCCCCTTCCTGGCCCGCTCCCAACCCCATGGCTGGCGCTCCCCCGGGCAGTGGCTGGGTGGTGGGCGGCTTAGAACTAATTCGGGAGTTAATGGCAGAGGCAAGGCCCCCCGCGGCCCCCTCCACCTCCCACCCCTACCCCGGGGCCGGGCCTCGGGCCGCCCGCATCTGCGCCGTCCGCGGCGATTCATCATCTTGATCCATGGCGCGCGCTGACGGCGGCCCCGGCCGCGCTGACAAGACTAACAAAGCAATTTGCCACGAGCCATCTCCTGGACAGGTTATTAGCGCGGCCGCCGCTTAAAGAGCCCTCCCCACCCCCAGCCCCAGTCCCAGCGCTGGGCGGCTACCTGTTCTGTCCCTTCCAGCCGACGGGCTACTGCCCCTCAACGCTTAAAGATACCCCTTCGCTCCTGGCCCTCTCCGACCACCCGAAAGTACCCCCACATACACACCCTGTTAGCTGCCTGAGCGGTCCTCCCTCCCCTGGCTCCAGCTGCCACCTGCTCCACCCCTTCCTCCACCCCACTCTTCCCCAAATCGCCCGCTTCCGACTGACGCCTAGCCTTTCCCCAGTACTACCTGACTTGTCCCTCACCTCCAGAACTTCCTTACACCCAGGGGGTCTCCCCACTTCTTCCCGATCACCTCCCCAGCTCTTTTCCCCTCCACTCAACAGTAATTGGAAAACCCTATTTATTCCCAGCTTTGGATGGGGGATGGATTCCTGTGGTGCCTTTGAGCACATCGGGTTTCTTCTGACCACTTTGCCCCCAGGTAACCTTACTATAAGGGGTGGGGCGGCCTCCAACCCCATTCTCCCAGTGCCATCTTGGGGGCTGTGGAGCAGAGGCTAAGTGCAATCTGGGCAAGCTGCCTGCAGGAAGGGGCCGGCTTGGGCTCTATCTCTGCCTGTACCCTCTAGGAAGTAAAGGAGTCCAAGAAACAGGGAGCACCCACTAAGCAACTCCCCTTCCACCTGCAGTGAGGAGTGGACGGAGGTAGATGTGTAAGTGGGTGTGTGTTTGGTGAGACCTGTATATCTAATGTGAGGGTGGTTCAGATCCTGATCCCCAAAGGCAGAGTGGCTGTTCGGTCATTTCAGACAGAGGCCATTTTTGGAAGGAATCCTCTGGGTAGAGTGGATGCAGCCTGGTTTCTTAGCTGCATGGCAGGTTTGTGTGAAGGGACTGGAAGAGTGCTGGGTGAGCTCCTGAGTGTGTGTGAGTGCATGTTTAAAGCCAAGTGTCACACATGCGAGTGTGCATGCCCATGTGGTGGGGGGTGTCAAGTGTGTCCCTTTGTGTGCACAAGGAGGTGGCCAGGGAGAGGCCCGGGTACGACACACGTATGAACATGTCTGTGCTCACCTAGGGTAACTGGCCTTCAAAGCAGGAAGGAGCCCCCACCCCCTTGTTCACCCTTCTCTTAAATCCAGCCTCTACATTCCTGAACTGTCAGCCTCTGAAGCAGGGTGTTGGGGGGGGACATGCCCCTGCTCTGAGAGCCTCAGAGAGCTCCTTCTGAGAGATCTGGACACAGGAGGGGCGCTCTACCTGCAGGGCTGTTGGTCTTAAGCCTCCACCACAACCCCGGTTGGTGGTGAGGGTCCACGGTGGGGACAGGGGGACAGACCATGTGCCAGGAACCTGGCTTTTTTCTTTTCTTCCGGCCAACCGGCCAAGTCTTCACCCGCAGGGAGGACCAGCTCTGTTGCTGCCTGCGCCACCACCGTGTCCCTGACGTGAAATATGGGGGGCGCAGGCCGCGCTGGGGAGATTTGTCATCTGTGCTCAGCGGGTGACTCTATCTGCAGACTATTAGAGTATAAAATATATTTTACAAGAGTTTTAGCTACAGGTGACTTGCTCTTTATTACTAGATGTGGGCAAAATCAATACTTCTGTAACTAAAAGATCATTTATTTTGCTTTTTGAAACATTTTTCAACAGGGGCACTGGCTAAGCTTGCAAAGCTATGATTAAGAGTTATGGCGGTGCCTGTTTCCCTTAACCCTTTGAGGACCACAGCTCAGGCACTCCTAGGGCTGATGCCTGCACATGGAAAGCCAGACACACAGACACACATCCCAAATGCAGCAAACGGACACAAAGTGTATGGGCCCCTACCCTGACAAGGTCATCATGCAGATACACATATTTTCACACATGTATATGCTCTCCCAGGTACACACAGAAATATGGCTGTACACATACTCCTTCCCACCCAGATACTCACAAATCAAATGCACTTGCACACAAATGCATGCTACATGAAGGCCACCAGCACACATTGCACACAGATATCTCCTACTCCATGTCTTCACACACTCACACGTACACACGGTGACACTGAGATGTGCACAGTCACATTGTGCTAACTTCTGGCACTGGGTCAGTGGCCAGCCAAGGGTGGGAACTCTGAAAGGAAGCTAGAAGATGCTGAGGGGTCCCACAAATGCAACCTTGGCCACTACAGGGCAGAGAATGGAGAGAGCCCAAAAGGTGGGGTCTGTGAAGCCTGAGGCCTACTCTGGCCAGAGCCCAGCTCTCCTCAGTCCTTCATCCCTGTGACAGCCCTCCCCCCTTGCTGTCACTAAAGCAAGGGGTGGTTTTTCTGGGAGAGAAGCAGCCATGTAGGAAAGCTGTGAAGGTATGTAACTCCATTAAAGCCACTTGTTGGTGGCCACCCCTGGCCTGGCCCTGGGTGGATTGAGAATGGTTAAGTGGCCACATGCCATTCTCAGAATGGCATCACCTAACCATATTGGAGATGTTGTCTAGCCATTATCCGATGCAGCAAATCAGCATTAGCCCAGTAGTTTTTTATCTCAGAGTTGGGGAGAATCATGGGGAGACTATGACTTAACCCACCCATAGGGTGAAGCTCTAATGGTGAGATTCCAGGCAACAATACTGGCAGGTGTATTAGTTATCCATTGCTGCATAACAAATTACCCCCAAACTTTGTGGCTTACAATAAATATTCATTCATTGATTCATTCATTCATGTAGTAGAGATAGGGTCTCACTATGTTGCCCAGGCTGGTCTTAGACTTCTGACCTAAAGCAATCCTCCCACCTTGGCCTCCCAAAGGGCCACCACACCCAGCTAACAAACATTTATTATATCACAGTTTCTGAGGGTCAGGAATCCAGCAGCAGCTTAGCTAGGTGAGACCTCAGGGTCTCTCATGAGGTCACAGTCAAGCTGTTGGCCAGGGCCATATCATCTCAAGTCCCGATTGGTGCTGGAAGGTCCTCTTCCAGGAAGGCTCACTCACGTGGCTGGCTGTGGTGCTGACTGTCAGCTGGAGTGCCTCAGTCCTCTTCCACGTGGCCTCCAACAGGATAGCCTGGACTTCTTTATATGGTGTCTGGGAGCAGAGAGAGAGAGGGAAAGAAAGAAAGGAGTGGTGGGGAACAGAAGCTGTAGTCTTTTATAAACTAATCCCAAAAGTGACATCTCATCACTTTCCCATATTCCATTCATTACAAACAAGTCACTAAGTCTATCTCGTATTCAAGGAGAAGAGAATTAAGCTCCACCTCTCAAAGGCAGAAGTATCAAAGAATTTTTGGACATATTTTTTAAAACTGCCACAACTTAGGCAAGAGGACACTTCCATTTTATCCAGTGTCTACAAGATAACAAGCACCTCTTGATGTCTGTAAACCCCAGGTAAACCATGGAGCTATCCTGAAGTGGGGAGATCATGGCCAGGTGACAGCAGGAATTCAGAAGTAACCTTTGCTTAGGACCACCATATAGCAGTATAGCATGAGTGGTAATTGAGTGCATGGACCTTAGAGCCACGCTGCCTGCGTTCAAATCCAGATGTGACTTTGGGCAAGTCAGTTAACCTCTGTGCCTCAGTTTTCTTATCTGTAAAATGGGGGAAATAATCATACTTACTCCCTAGGGTTGTTATAAGGATTAAAGGAGTTACCATTTAGCATAGTGCCTGGTATGGGGTAAATGCCCCAAGCACATCAGCTAATACTGTCAGTTCTTACCCCTCATTAGCAACCCCCTCCCTGTGGACACTTTCTCACAAGGGATTTATTGGGCACCTTTGATGTTCCTTAGGCTAATCCCTATACCCACCACCACCCTGCCAATTATCCGGGGCCCCTCCCTAGCCCCAGCCCCACAGGCTGACCCGGGCAGGGGGCCGAGCAGAGGGGCTGGGCTCCATGAGCTCCATTTGACCCTGCCAGCCCAGCACTGCCTTTTGTGGCCTCTCTGGGAATGTTGTGCAATATGTTGGCCACAAACACTTTATGAGCAAGAGGACAGGAAGAAATTTTCCTCTATCGACCTGCAGTTGTGGTTGCTCCCTCCCCCTCCTCTTTGCAAGTCTCCTTGGTGATGAGAGGGCCAAGGCCAAGACTGGCCTCTCAGCAGAGCCCCCAAACCAGCAGCCCAGTCTCAGGGGCGTTTCTCCCAGCCTTTCCAGCACTAGACCTGAAACAACTGCCCCACACCCTACCCCTGGCATGGAGGATAGGCAGAGCTATAATCCAGGGACCTTGGGGCGGGCCCCTCCTCCCAGGTTACCTGGCCTACGAGTCCCAAGACATTTTCACCCAAAACACCAATAAATAAGAAAAATAAGGTCTCCACAGGAAAATTTTCATAAAGCTACCTCTATTCCATTTGAAGCTCTATCCTCTCTATTCTGGGATTATGTCTTTTCTGCTTTTTTGATACTAAATTATCCCTTTTTAAAAATGAAATGATGCTGACAGCAGTTGGTAGTTTTCGCTCTGTGCCCTTATATGGCAAAATTAATAGCTGGAAATTTTATTCTGGAACCCACATTTGAAGCATTTTTTTATTGGCCCATGAAATCCAAATGTGTAAAACACCACTCTCTTCTATGCAGGAGGCACGAAGGTGGCCCCTCCCCATGAAGAACACCTGCTGACTTCTGGCCTGAGTTTATTTATTTATTTTTCGAGACAGAATCTCATTCTTTTGCCTGGGCTAGAGTGTTGTAGCATCAGCCTAGCTCACAGCAACCTCAAACTCCTGGACTCAAGCCATCCTCCTGCCTCAGCTTCCCGAGTAGCTGGGACTACAGGTGTGTGCCACCACGCTCAGCTAATTTTTTCTATTTTTACTTGCCTGGCTAATTTTTTTTCTATTTTTTAGTAGAGACAGGGTCTCACTCTTGTTCAGGCTGGCCTCGAACTCCTGACCTCAAGTGATCCTCCCACCTTGGCCTCCCAGAGTGCTAGGATTACAGGCCCGAGCACCCAGCCTAGCCTGAGTTTAGATGCCTGGTGAAAAAGGGAAGCTCCCTACATTACTGTCTCAATTCTGCCAGCAACATGGTGTGTGTTCCAGGACAAGCCCCTTCCTATCCCAAGCCCTAAATGGTCTCCGCAACTGCTCAGAGAGCAGGGCAGACTGATGCTCTCTCTTAGTCTGTGATCTGGACCTGCTCCAGCCTCTACCCTGGTGCCCCAGCCCTCCCTGCCTCGCTCCCTCATCCATCTCCACCCTGAGATGACCACAGGTGGATGCTGACAAGCCGAGGGAGGTAGGCTAGGCCTGGGATGCCCCTCACCAGGTCCATTAGGGACACAGTCTCTGAGCTAGGGGCAAGTGAGTAAGAGGGGTCTTCAGCCTTTGGCCTGGGGGACCCTTCGGGATGCGCCAGGGACAGAGAGAAGGATTTATCTCAGGGGCTCAGCCTGCACTGAGCTCTTGGGATCCCCTCCCCTCCCTGCCCCTAAGGCTTGGCTGGAGCACAAGGGGCCCCTTTGTGGGGCCTAATCTCAAAGTACTTTGGGCTTTAGCGGCCTTCAGGGATGAAAGCGCCAGGAGCTAGCTGCCGGGAGGTGGTGTGGGGGCAGCCCTGCTAATCCCTGGGCTTTCTCCAAACAAAGCTGCCAGGAGGGGCTGGCTTCTGGGAGATGATCCAGAGAACCAATTCCCCCGAGCCTAACCCGCTCTGACAGCCCAACAAGGAGAGGCCCACTGCCCACCCCCATGGCCCCAGCATGGCCACAGGGGCCGAGGGAGGCCTGGTCTGGCACGTTTGACACTCCCTCCCACCCATGGACACCGCTCTCTGTCTGGGAGGATGTGTTTCCCTACTTCCTTTCTCTCTGTGTCAGCCCCACTGGTCCCCTAGTTCCACAGCCCCCAAATACCTCAACCTCTTTTCCTCAGGCCCTGCCACCCTAGTCCCCCCAGCACCCCAGCTCTTAACTCTCAGCCCCTAAGTTCCCCAATGTCCTAAATCCTCAGCACCCCACCCAGTATCATTCCCTTCCTTAGTGCCCCAGACCCAAACCTTTTGTTCCCCAATCTCCTGATCCCTACTTTCTCAGCCCTTTCCCTAACGCCCAGATTCCTAAGCCCTCCGCCACCCCATCTCCACCTCTCCTGATTCTCGGCCCCCAATCCTTAGCTCTCCATCTCGCAGCCCTCCGGCTTCCCCCAGGGCCCTCCCAACATCCTCCACAAAACACCAGCCCTGTTCTCCCAGCCCTTCCCCTCCCGGGCTGGCCCCTGGCCCTGCCTCTCCACAGGAAGCGCCTGGCTCACTGTGCCCCAGCCCATTCCACCCGACCCACTTTCCCAGCCCAGACCCATACTCGGCTTGGCAGTGAGAAGATAGAGGAGGGCAGTGATTCTGACTCGACCCTGATTGAACCCATGCTTCCCACCACGCACTCCTCCACCCAGGACCACCCTGGAATCCAGACACTTCATTCCAGTCTCACAGGTGAGCAGCATCCTGACCAGAGGAAGGGGCAGGAATCTCTGCCAGGCTCCACAGTCTGAGAAAACAGCCCAGAGGAGAAGGGGAAGGGGTCATTAACAGGGCTGGGCTTTCTGCCGCCCCATCCTCCCCTAAGCTGAGGAGACACAGGATGCAGAAAGCTCCATCGGGCCCAGAGAGGGCCAGGTACCAGCGGGGTCACCCAGGCTGGCAGGGGCTACTGAGGAGCCAGGATGGCCTTGGGGCCCACAGGGGAGGGGTTGGGCAGGGCAATAGGGCTGGGTTCCCAGGAGAGGGGTGGGGGCCAGGCAAGCCCAGAGCATTTTCCCACCATAGCCTCTGCCGTCTCCACTCCACTAATCTGATTACGATATTTACCAACCTCCCATGGCCTGCTTGGGGAGGGGGGTGGCGTGTTACGCTGAGGATCTCAGTTCCAGTTCCCAGCATACTGGGAGGCCCAGAAAGGTGTTTATGGGCCCTGAAATGACTGTACCAGGCCATCCCTCCTGCCTGCAGCCACAGGGCTATCTGAAAGACCCATCGCCATCAAGTCTAGGCTCCTCTTCAGGAAGTCTCCCCTGCCACCCTCTGTGTCCAGGTGCCGGGTCCTCTCCAAGCCATTTCTGGGCCCTCATGCTGTCCCATCACATTACGAATATAACACAGTGATCATATTATTCAAATCTGTGGCAGTGCTGTCCTTGCTGAGGATCAGAACTTTAATGGTGAGCTTTCAGGCACTGAGGACAAAGAGGGGGGTGGTGCAGGCCCCAAGGTGCTGCCCCACCGAGTGGCGTCAGCGTCTCAGAGTGGCTTTGACCTCACGCCCCAGTCACCCCTTCCTGGCGTGTGTGTGTGTGTGTGTGTGTGTGTGTGTGTGTATCTGTGGGGGGGGACCGCAACACCTGTGTCAGGATTCACTGAGAGAACAGGACAAACCTCGGTGTCTGTCGCTCTCACGCACACACCTGTGCACACGCACACACTATTTATGAATGCACCAGCCCCCCACACTCCTCCCACCCACACCAGCAGACAGGAAGTCTGCAGCGGACGCCCAGGGGTTGGCTCTCCTTGGCTTGCTCCCTCCCGAGCTGTTGTGGGTGTGAGAGTTCTGTGGAAGGAAGACACTGCTGGGAAATTTACTCCTTATCTCCCCCAAATGGGACCATTTAAAAGGCAAGGGCCAGCCTCCCTGAGGATCGGGGACAGTGGAGGTGGCCCTCCCCGGAGGAACTGCTATGCCTCTTCCTCCTCCCTCTCCTCTAAGGGTCTAAAGCCCTAAGCTCAGTCATCCTTTGCAGGGTTTCAAATAGAGAAGTTTTTTGAGGTAACAGGTAAGAGTTTCTTTAAAAAGCTAACCATCCAGAGACAACTTCAGCCTGGGACAAAACTTGCCCCTATCTAGGATTTCCACCCCCACCCACACACACACACAGTGTGCTCAGCCCTTACCCCTTAGGGTGATTGCAGCCCAGGGGTTGAAAAATAGCGACCAACGAGACGTCACCAAAGGTCGGGCGCCCCCTGCTGTCTGATTCTTGGACCTGCACCCTCTCCCCAAGGTGCCCCAACCAGGGTCTTTATGTACCCGCCCCCAATCACACAGGGCTTCTCCTCTCGCCTCCACATGCCCTTGGATGGATCACAAAACCTGTCCTTCCTTGGGGTCCCAATTCCCGAACTGGCAGCTGACTGGAAAAGGAGATGGCCAGGCTGAGGTAGAGGGTATGAGGTAGGGAAGATGGGGTTTCAAAGGCTGAATCTTGACTTTTCAGGACCTAACACGCAGAGTGGGAGGAGAGACTAACACAGGAAACAGGGGAAGTAAGTCTGGGCCACACTGACCCAGAGACCGGGGAGCACGGGGCAGGGGAGAGGGGTTTGATGAAGGAAGAGAGAGGAGACAGATCAGAAGGGCACAGGTGAGAAGGGCTTAGTGAACAGGACAGGTAAGGTGGATGCAGATGATGGGGCAAAGGAGAGGTGGACACAGATGAGGACACGGGTGAGCTGGGGAAGCGAGAAGGGGTCAGGGAAAGTGCAGAATGAACAGAGGCCACCAAGGGGGCCCACGATTAGGAGTCAGTGCCCCCTGCCGCCTGCTCTCCTCTGGTCCACATCCAGCCCTGCATGTCTAGTCCTGAGGACTGCCAGCCCTGTGACTGATGGCCAGGCCCCTGCTGGAGGCACTGAGGGTGGCCACTCAGCAGAGGCAAACAGCTTGGACATCTGTGGCCTCTGGACTATGGGGCATGGTGGGGGCAGTGGGCAGAACAGATTGAGTTCAGTGCCGTGGCCAGA
Source organism: Avahi laniger (assembly GCA_963575035.1). Lineage (NCBI taxonomy): Eukaryota > Metazoa > Chordata > Mammalia > Primates > Indriidae > Avahi > Avahi laniger. The sequence goes on along the minus strand of CAUYSK010072397.1, from coordinate 11,567 downwards.
GGCCCAGACCTGGCAGGCAGGGGTGGGGGGAAGTGTGTGAGCCAGGCTTGGCTCCTCTCTCTACTACTCCTGCCTGGCCTGGGGGTCTTCTCTTAGGCCCAGCCCTCTCTCCTGTTGCAAAGCCTAGGAGGGACCCTGTCTAGCTGGCATGAGTGCTCAGGCTCTTAACTTGTCAGGTACCCTTCAGGACAGAACAGAGCCCTGCCTTCTGGTCCCTCCTACTGTGCCCCAGAACAAACAGCCAGGCCCAAGCCCACTTTCTACTCTTCACCCCGTTCTCCTCCATCCTGTTGGTGCTGTGTGTGTGAGGGAGTGTTACTCAGACTGCACCTACCAAGTATCCAGCCCCAAACTCATGACTTCTACCCCCAAAGCATTGACCTGCCCAAGGCCCTGAAGGAGAAAAGCTGCCTTCATCACAAGGAGGCCAGCCGGAGGGGAACAGTGCATAACTCTCCCATCGTTCCCCAGCAGATGAGCTGGGTTGAAACCAGGTGTCCTGTACTCAGCCAGGGCTCTGCCCCCTGTCTCCCCTACCTTGTGGTGGGTCCAGCCATCTACCCCCCGCCTCTTATAACCTTTCCACACACATTACACATAGGCCAGAAGATCCGTGGCCACGAGGAGGGGTGAGGGCCTGGATAAGCAGACTTGACACCTACCTCTGGCTTTGAACCCTGTGAGGCTGTCTTGGTAGGGGATAAGTGCCTCTAAGAGGCTTTGGTCTAAGGAACCAAGAAAGACCAGTCAGGACTCCACATGAGGAAGCACTTAGCAGTGAGACAGGTGACCCAGGGACATGCTGGGCATCCCAGGCCTAAGAGTTCAAGGTGAGGCTGGAGAAGGGAGGCTGTGTGGGATGCTCCTTGAGGTTCCTTCCAGGACTGCAGCCCCAGGACACTCCAAGGTGGCACTGGGGAAGATCACCCACCCTCAGAAAGACCACTTGCTCCCCTACTCCTTTCCTCCCCAGACACGGGGTCAGAGGAAGCGTCTGAGTAGCCTTGTTTCTCCCAATTCAACCTCCCACCCCATGTCCCCGAAAGGAGCCTGGTGTCTGGACTCTGAGATGGCTTAGCCTAGCCCCACGCCTGCAGCTGCCCTCCTCCGACCCCACCCAGGCCTCTTGCTGTGCCTGGCTGAGCCCGGCTGGGACGCCCAGGGGCCGCGGAGGGGGCTCATCAGCAGTTGCAGAGCTGCTAATAGACCTTCCTCGGCCACATCCTATTACTGCACACACCCTCCCCAGCCCCCAGCCAGGCTGGCCTGCGCCTCTCCGCGGCCCCGGGGACCAGGCATCAGATTGGAGTCAAGATTCCAAGAGAGTGTCATTTGCCGCCGTTGATGGTGCTGATAATAGGGACGGGCTGGCGGGCGGGGAGCGGCGGCACAGAGGCGGATTCTCTATTAAGGCTTCCGCTCAGCGCAGCAGCGAGCGAGAGGCAGGCCGCAGCCGGCGCTGGGCGGGCGAAGCGGGAGAGCTCTGCTACGGGATGGGCAGCTTACCTCTGCCGCTGTCTGCTCCAGTAGCGCCAACCCGGCCCTGGCAGGGAGTGTGCGGACTTGGCAGTCATGGGGTCAGAGGATGCCAAGTCCCAGGAAGGACGTGAAGGGTGCATAGGAAGCCCCAGCCCGCCTCTCTGCCACACAGTGCCCCTGAGACAGTGCCTGTTTCTATCCCACTTCACTGCCTGGGGACCACAGACCCCACTGCTGAGCAGAAAATGAGGTCCTTGCTGTCCTTCCTGCTGTCAGAGCAGAGGCTTACAGAAAGCCAGGGATCTTCAGCCCTGCCCACGGAGACCTAGCAGAGCCTCCCCACGGCAGATGCAAAGCCCCGCGGGGAGCTGGGCCAGTGGATGCTCTTGCAGTGCGCCTTCACTGCCCCTGTGTGCCCCACCACCTGCACCTTCGCCTTCACACCGCCCCCACTGCCAGGTCGCCTGCTCCACTGCCCCCGCCACCCCCAGCCCTGCTTCCACAAGGAGTTTTACTCCTGCTGTCGCCAACTCCGTCATCATTCCCATTCAGCAAATGCCTAAGAGCACAGGCTTTGGAGCCCCTCCCTTTACTGGCTGTGTCATCTTTGGTCACCCATTTTAACCCCCTTGCCTAAGTTTTGAAATGGGCATGCTGTTAGCGTCCTCATAGGGCTACAATGATTAGACAAGTTACTACATACAAAGTGCTTAGAATAGTGCGGGGCACGTAGTTAGTACTCAGTGCACCTTATCGTCGTTATCACCCCTATCCTCACTTCACTGCCACTTCCCCACCTTCACCACCACCACCTCCACTTCCTTGCTCAATGGGAACAGGAGCTGTCACTTACATACTATTTCTTATGTGCTGGGCACTATTCTAAGTATCGTACATATAGTAACTCATTTAATCCTCATGACAACTCTGTGAGATAGGCACTATTATTATCCCAATTTTACAGAAGAGGAAATTGAAGCACAGAACAGTTAAATAACTTGCCTAAGGTCACACAGCAAATGTCAGAACCAGAAGTTGACCCCGGTCTGTATTCTTAGCCACCATGCCAAGCTATCTCCCATTAGGGCCTGTTTTGCTCACAGTATTGCCACCTCCACGTCCATGATGCTCATCCCCATCCCAATCTCAGCCACCACCAGATCCTCACATTGTTGCTCACGGCTTGTCCAGAACAGATTCTTGCTTCTGCTCTCCCTAAGCCCTGGGTTCTGGGAGGTGTGTGTGTTCCCTGTGATACAGACCTGTTAATGGAGCCAGACCTGGAAAGGACAAGCAGAGAAATTTAAATTGCTATGAAGCTATTCAGGTGCCAGCTAGAATTTAAGGTCGGCTGGAGCCTGTAAGATGTGCTTTGCAAAGCTGACTTCTCAGTTCCCCCAGGAGGCCCAGCGTGGTTTAAACACCCTTTTAGCATTCCGAGAGCCTCTGATGTGGAAAGACACCTTCTACCTTACAAATAGCTGGGCTGAGAACAGATTTGTCAACAGACACAATCCTCCCATTTGGCTGCTTAGAAGTCTGTCTTCTCAACTGACTGAAAGCCTTGAGAATGGGGACGCAGCCTCATTCCTATCCTTGTCCCACTTCTCCATTACATCTTCTACCCCTCAACACACACAAACACCAATGAATAAACGGACAGAGGCACTCTAGTTGGGCCTGGAAGGAAAGGGGGTGAGGGAGTCTTGCTGTCCATGGTATTGGGACAGAGCTTTGTTCTTTGGGGACCCACAAAGAGACCTCTTGTCCTTTAGAGACATGAACTATTATTCAGTGTTTCGGAGCCCATCACAACTTGCCATCACTATTTGCAAAGCTCATTACCACTGACAGAGTCTGTCCCTATTTACAAGGCCCATCATTATTTGCAGAGCCTCAGAGTTTGCAGAGCCTGTTGTTGTTTGCAGAACGTGAAATCATACGCAAGCTCATCAGTGTTTGCAGAGCCTATTACCATCTGCAGAGAATATCCCATCACTGATTTCTGAGTCGGTCACTGTCACAGGTATCATGATAATTTGTAGAACATGTTACCATTTTCTGAACCCTAGACTTTACAAAGACCTTGTTTGCAGAAACAAATCCCATATTTAGATCTCATTGTTGTTTATAGAGCTGTCTCTATTTGCAGAGCCTGGCTCAAGGCTAGGTACATAGGGGGTGCTCAAGAGGTTCTTATTGACCCACTCCATCCAAGACAGGGATAGAGAAAGGAAAGGGAACCAGGAGGAAAGAAAGAAAATGAACAACAGAGAAATCTGCATTCATTCAACAAGACTCCTATGCGTGTAGGCCTGTGTTGGGCTCTGTGAACAAAGAGATGGGGAAATGCAATGTAATAGCCCTGTTCTCGAGTCAGGATCTGTGTTAAGTGCTTTACAGTCATTGCCTCAGTTTATCTTCACCACAATCCAGAGAGACAAGGTCTGTTCCTATCCCTGCTTTACAGATGAGGAGGCTATCCATGGCTGGGAGAGATCAAATAATACACTCGATACCACAGAGCTTATTCACAGCAAGTCCAGAACTTGAACTTGATTCTGTTTGAGTCCTAAAACCATTTCTACTACTTCTCATGGGGAAAAAATGGAGGAAAAGGGAGGAGGGAGAGTATAGAGAAACTGGCTGCCTGTCAGAATGGAGGCAAGGCCCTGCGCTTGAAACACAACATGAAGAGGGAGACTGAGCCTGTGAAACCACCAAGGTGTCCCTGGCAGGACCCAGATTGAGCCCAAGTGCAGACTCGGGAGAGCAAAAGCTCTCGGAGGGGACGAGCCTCCAGAACGCCTGACTCTAGCCACTCTTCTCCATTCAGCTCTCACGCCTGACTCCAGCCACTCTTCTCCATTCAGCTCTCTGCCGCAGCCTCAGAACCTGAGGGTGAAGACCACACAGAGCCACACAGAGCCTGGCCAAGGGGGACAGACAGGCCTCGAGACAGAGATGGAGAGAGATGGAGAGACACCAAGATTCAAAGACAGAGAGAGACAAGGAAGAGGCAGAGATAGAGCCACAGAGACATAGAGACAGATACAGAGAGAGACAGAGTCAGACAGAGACAGACACAGACTCACAGGCCCACAAGCAGACACAGAGAAACAGAGGCACAGAGAGACCATGAGCAGCAGAGGCCAAGGGGACAGGAGCCAAGGGGTATGAGCTGGAAGAGGACACAGGGGCAGCATCGGGAGGAGCCCCTGTTCAGTCGCACCTGAAAGATTCGCACCTGCACAGGTGGGGGAAGCCCTTACTGAAGAGGCAGAAGCAGCCCTTGCCAGGATGCTCTGCACGCAGGCTGTAAACGAGTCTACTGGACACAGTCCCATTCCTAGGTAAGAACATGCACACACAGCCCAAGCCCAAGGTTTCAGCCCATCACTGACTCCCTTTACCCACCTTGGGGACGACTCAAGAGACTGCCATCTTGAGCTCTGGTGGGTTCTGGGCCTGGAATTTGGTAGGCAAGGGCTTCCCCTGGGCTTGACCCCAGTTGGTGGGATCAAGGGGGAGCCTGGCAGGCTTTAGCCCTCCCCTCAATCACCAGCTGTCCTGAGCCACCCCAAATAGGTATGCAATCTTCATTAGACAGCACGCTTGCTATGCAAAGCCAGCAGGCAGGGTCTCAAGCCCCCCTTTCCTCCAGTCTGCCACCGCTGCTTCCCTCATATGGAAATCCTCCCATTCCCACTGCCAAGTCATGCCCCCCAGGCTAGATAATTGGATGACTTTCTTGAAAAGGTCCCTGCTGGTTTCCAGCTGTGTGTGGAGGGTACAAAGTAAACAGGAGATGCTGGGCCCTAGCGCTTAGTAGGCACAATGAATGATGGAGGCACCATGGGCAGAGACTCCCTTCCCTTTGCTGGTCCCCGCTCACTCTACCCCCAGGGAAGCAAGCCCAAACCTGAGAAGAGCAAGGACTTTGCCTCTTCACCTGGGCAGAGAGGGGAAGGGGAAAGACAAGAGGCCCCAGGGCAGACCAGAGTCTCACTCCAATCTGTACCCTCTCTTGCCCCTGCCCCGGCCTCAGATGGGCCACGGCTTCTCTCTCCGGGAAGGTAATGGCTTCTGGCCTGAAACAACTGAGCCACAGAGCCACTTCAGATTCAGCCTCTTCTCCCTTCACCCCCCACCTTCCACCCCCCCAACACACATACTTGGGGGCCGGAGAGAACGGGAGGAGAGGGAGTTCAGCTTCCCTCCTCTCAGGACAGGCAGCCCCAGAATGGCTCCCCACCACCTCTGTGCTCTCCTAGGTAAGAAGCCTGAATGGGGAGGGGAAAACTGTTGTGAACCCTAAGGGTCTCCCTTCTCCCCAGCCTCCCTCCTTCAGGAGAGGGGGGGTGTCCAGATCTCATTGGTTGGTGGATTCGTTCTGCAGTCTGCCTGTTCTGAACTAAAAATAGTGCTATCAAGAATAGAAGTTCCCACAGTCTGAGCACCTACTGTGTGCCAGCCACCCTGCTACATTCTTGGCATTTCCTTACATAGATCCTATGAGGGAGATATTATTTTAATCCTTATTTGAATGATGAGGCCTGAGGCAGAGAGATTAATATGTTCCCGGAGAATACGAGTCCATTAAGTGGTACAGCAGGATTTGGGCCAGGGCAGGGCTGGGGACAAGGCCCACAGCCCAGCTAAGAACCACTGAGGTGTCACTGAGCCCCACCTGGAGGCTCCCTGGGTGTGTGTGGCTGGGTGCTTTTTCCCATCCTCATTCCTTCTAGCCCCAGGGGCCTGGGAGAATCCCTCTGTTTGTGCACCTCTGGGGCAGGCTCCTGCCTGGGCAGCCTTCTCCCATAGCCCGGCTGCTGATTAATTGTGACCCAGCACTCCCTGCAGCCACCTAATCAGATCTGCCCCATTGGAGGCCAGAGGAATCCTTCCTGAGCCTGAAATCAATTGGGTCTGATTGCCCCATAGGGGGCCAGGCACCTAGATAGGGGGTGGGGGACACAGGGGCCTGGTGGGCCTTGTCCAGTGGGTCAGGGATGCCCGGGAGAGGGGGGTTTGGTGTGATTTCTCCTCAAGGGTTTGACTCCTCCATTTTCTCCTTCCCAGGACTCAGAACTAGAAAGGTTAGAGCAGGAAAAGCCAATGAGGGAACCAGGCCCAGACAGGGCCAGGGCTCTGCTGTGGTTACACAGGGAGGGGAACACCCGCCACTGACCCCAGCAACCTAAAACACTCAGAATACATCTTCACCCTGTCATAGAGCACCCCCTGCTCTATGTGACCAGGGTCCCAGGGGTCAGCCCAGACCACATCAAGGTGGATCCCAGATTCCCTCTTCCCAATGACACCCTCTTCCCAATGACAATGGTAGTGGATGTGATGGACACACAGGAGTACACATGCACACAGCACGGGGCTGGGGGCAGCAGCCAGTGCCCTGTATGCTAAAGATTCATTGACCTTGACCCCTTCTTCCTCATCGATCTTCCCGGCCACAAGGCCACTCCATCACTGCCTATGGCACAAGATGGGGTGCCCTCCATGCCACAGCAATTGCCCTCTGCCACCCCAGCAGCAATTCGGTGTCCACTGTCTGTCCATGCAAAGGACTGGCCTCTCTCAGGGGCTCATTGTGTGTGTGTGTGTGTGTGTGTGTGTGTGTGTCCATTGCCACAGTGTGTGTCCAGGATGAGTGCCTGTCTGTGGTCAGTGTGTGTTCACAGTCATTGTGTGTGGCTGGGATGTTTGTGTGAGGGGTGTGAGGCTGGCGATACACCTACCACTGACCACAAACACACCCTGTCCAGAAACATACATATTGCCATGGACATACGCAAAGACTGTGGACGTACACTGAGCATGAACGCATGTATGGACCATGGCCACATGCTGATCACACACAATGGATGTTTTGCAGATGAAAAGAGGCTGAGGCTTTCCTGAGATCCTGCCTTGGGTTGGTTTGGAGCTGGGTTCTCTGCCCCTTTTCCAGATGGGTACAAGGAAGCCTCCCATCTCCCTCCCCAATCTCCTCCCTGACAGCACCTCAATGAAACAGCAGGCCCAGAGGTGCCTGGATGAATGTCTTAGACCCCCAGCGCTGCAAAGAGGACCCCTAGCCAGAGTCACCATGGGGACTCAGCCTGTTTCCCATCCCAGTGTCCTGCCTCAGTCCCTTCCGCCTATCCTGGGAAGGCCCCAATCCCTGAAGTGAAGACCACCGGGCCCAGACCCTAGAAATATGGGCCCACAGACACTAATTCACTTGTCCTCAGGGTCCCTCAGCCGAGAGGAGCAGGGGGAGGTCTGTGGGAGAGTGCAGGGGCAAGGCTTTGCACCTGGCCAAATATCTGCATGGGCTCTTGTGTGGCTGACACACCTCCTTGTGTCACTGGGAGTTTTTGCTGGAACCACAGGGAGACACGGCATCTGAATGTCAAATTGTGTGTCTGTGAGTATGTGCACGCTCATGTGAGCACGAGCCAGTGCTGTGTGAGTGTGCGAGCCATCTTGGGCCTGGCTGTGTGTGACGTTGAGCCTGGTGTGCATGGGCGCATGCATTCGTCCCCGTCCCGAGTTCAGAACGTTTCTTGTGGCTTGGGAGGGTGATCGTGAGCCGGTGCGCGCGTGCGCCCGTGGCCTGTGTACACAAGGCCGTTGCGGGCCTGGGTGTGCGCGCGCGCCTGGAAAAGTGGCGGTGGCCGGACTCAGTAGGCGCGCCGCCCCACCCTGGCGTCCTGTCCCCAGCCGCCGGCCCTCCATTCACCCGGCCTGGAGGAGTCCGGCCGCCCGCCCGGGGGAGTCTCCGCCCCCTCCGCCGGAGTAAACTTTTCCCAAATCCGCGAGCCGCTTAGGGCGAAGCCGCCCCCGACGCCTAATCCGCGCCCCCCGCGGATCTGCATAATCGGGTTAGCGGCCGCGCTCCCTCCCGCTCCCGCCGTCGCCGTCGCCGCCGCGCGCGATTCTCTCGCTGTCACTTAGGGAGGCTCAGCGCGATTTGCGGCCTAATCCCCCGGGATCGCTCGGCCGCCGCTCCCCGAGGGGCCGCCAGATTGTTCCCTTCATAATTGATTGACTCTATTTGCGGGATTGGGACTTCAAAGCGCCGGCGGCGCGGGGGCGCCTGGGAAGGAGCGGGGCCGGGCGGGCTGGGCCTGGGGCTGTCCCGCGGCAGTGTCGCCGGCGTCGCCGGCCCGGGAGGCTGCAGCGCGCAGCGCGCAAGTGACAACGCAGCGACCAAGTAATGGCCGCCGCCGCGGAGGCGAAGCGTGGGCCGGGCGCGGTGCTCGGTGCTTCCCGAGTCCACTCTTCATCCCCTCGCGACCACCTTAGGGCTTGCAAGGGGCTATGACCTCCACTTTCCAGGTGACAACACTGGCTCAGAGAGGTGTCTTCATTCTTCGAACAGCGCTGTTTAAGGTCCTGCAGATACAGCTGCGAGCCCCTGACCCTGACTGGCTCCGTGGAACGTGAGAAACAAGTGACAAATAAATGAGCAGAAAACGAGCCCGGGGGTGTGCTAGTAACTGTGGGGGAAGGAAGCCTTCCTAAGAGGTGTGCTGCCTGAAGGAACCAGCTGTGGGAAGATCTGGGGAACACGCACTGGGCAGAGGGCCAGGTAGGCGAGAAGGCCCCGCCAAAGGCACCCCCACTGGCAAGTAGGGAAGCTGAGTCTGAAACTCTGGTCTGCCTGACTCCAAAGCCCAGGGCTGAAACCACACGTTTCATTTCTCACCTGCCCCGCTGGGGCTGAGCCTCTGCCTCCACACAGCCTGGTCTTGTAACAGAAATGCCGGGGCCTACTGGCGCAGGCACCTGTGCAACTCCTCGCAGTCCGCCCACTGCTGGCCCCTGTGTGGCTCCATATCACGCCCTTCTGGACCCGCAGCCTGCTGTTTCCCCTACTCCTGAGGAGGCAGGAGCAGGGCAGCCACAGCCAGGCTCCCAGGAATCCCTGGCCCAGACTTGGGAATCCCCAGAAACGCTTAATTAATTCTTGATTACTCACTGTCTCTGCAGCTGCCATTAACTACCTCCCCAGCCTGGGCCCAGTTAGGCCATGTAATTAAATTAGCGCAGCAAGAGCACTTCAGGCAGGAGCAAGGGACTCCTGCTGGGCCTTGTAGAAGTTCTGGGGGATTGGTGAGGAAACCAAGGCTCAGAGACACCAAGGGGAGCTTCCAGGGTCGCTTGGTAGGGCTAGAACTGGGCTCAAGTGTCCCTTCCCGGAATTAGTTCTTCATCCCACCTCTCCTGAGATCTCTACTCTCAGCACATATTTTAAACCTTAAATGTCTTTAAAACGACAAGAGATTTGTTACTGTCCTTAATTAGATTTATGCCAATTCACTGAGATTTGGGGAGGATGTGTTTGGGCCAGGGGAGGGAAGACCTGGATTTCTCTAAGGTGGGAGGTAGAAGACATGGGCTTTGCGGCCCACAGGCTTTTCCCACCTCCAGGACCAAAGGGGTGGGGCAGGGGGAGATGCAGGGAGCATTCTTCTGACAGGGTGGTGGCAAAGATGGGAGAAGAGGAGGCATTAGAGGCTCTGTCCACAGGAGCGCCCTTGAGTCAAGGTAGGGAAGGGGTCACTTTCCTTTTTATAGAGGAAACCAGAGAAAACAGAATCGAGCCTAAAAGAACACCCTATGCTTGGAAGTATATGTGGTGTAAGCCACGGCAGAGGGGCTGGAGAACTTGGGCTACTCCTTCAGAGTGAGGAGGGCTGGAGTCTCTACCGCTTCATCCTACCAGTCAGGACTCCCTCCCCTACATCCTACCAGGCATCCTTCCCTCCCTCAATCCTGGGAGATGCCGGCTGACAACCCTCCCTCCCCTCAAACCCAGCTCCTTGTCACTTCAGAAAATCAGAAATAAGCCTTAGTGATTAGAGGGAGACGAGAGTGAGATGGGGCTTAGAGGCCCAGGCTCAGGGAGGTGTTAAGAGGCGAGTGGGACTCAGAGTATTAGGGGGGCAGAGCTAATAGCGTCTCTGGCTGCCCTCCCCCCAGGACTGCAGTATCCAGGGGAGGAGAGAGAAGGGGAGGGAAAGGGAAGGGCGAGAAGATGCGGGGAAGAAGGTGTGGCAGGGGAGAAGCTAGCAAGGAGAGAGGGGAGCTGGGGGTGGGTGGGATAGAACTGAGGAAGAGGAGGGAGTGAGACTTGGAAATAAAGGAGAGGTGGCAAGAGGAAAAAGAGAAGTACAAATTAAATGTCATTTTCTCCTATTTGGTTGAAAAAATGATAATTTTTAAAAAGATAACCCAATGTCGATGAAAGTGGGGGAAATGGAGACTCTTAGGAATACAAATTGGCACAACGTTGGAAGTTCTGGAGGTGGAGGGCAATTTGGCAGTACTTATCAAAATTTTACATGTGCATCCCCTGTGGCCAAACAATTCCTATTCTAGGCATGTGGCCTCTGTGCACAGCGACGTAAGGACAGAGGTGGTCACTGCAATAATGCTTGTCATTGCCAAACACCAGAAACAACTAAATGTCCATCCATAGGGGCTGATTAAACACTTTACAATGTACCCAGACCATGGAATACTACGTAACCAAGAAGAAGGAGGAGATCGGTCTGCATGCACTGACATGGAAAGATGCAGGAGAGGGAGAGCAGGTGAAGAAAGAGGGGTACAAATTAAATAATTGACCGATGAATAACAGGCCCCTGAACAATATGAATAGTATGGTCCCAATATGAAGATTTTTTTTTTTTTTGAGACAAAGTCTCACTTTGTTGCCCTGGCTAGAGTGAGTGCCGTGGCATCAGCCTAGCTCACAGCAACCTCACACTCCTGGGCTCAAGCAATCCTTCTGCCTCAGCCTCCCAAGTAGCTGGGACTGCAGGCATGCACCACCATGCCCGGCTAATTTTTTTTATATATATATATTTTTAGCTGTCCAATTAATTTCTTTCCATTTTTGGTAGAGACGGGCTCTCGCTCTCGCTCAGGCTGGTCTTAAACTCCTGAGCTCAAACAATCCGCCCTCCTCGGCCTCCCAGAGTGCTAGGATTACAGGCGTGAGCCACCGCGCCCGGCCTATACACATATCTTGAAGGTAATTTTATATAATATTTTTAAAATTTTGTGCACGAAACAAA
>CAUYSK010072394.1:0-54808 GCA_963575035.1 Avahi laniger | reverse complement strand
ACAACCTGTGTGGAAAGTAATATGGAGATACTTCAAAGAGCTACAAGTAGAACTACCATTTGATCCACGAATCCCGTTACTGAGCATCTACCCAAAGGAAAAAAAGACATTCTATAAAAAAGACATCTGCATTTGAATGTTTATAGCAGCACAATTCACAATTGCAAAGATGTGGAAACAACCCCAGTGCCCATCAATAGATTTAGTATTTTAAAATGAACTTGTTTCTTAAAGAATTAGAGCTTTCTGAAATTAAAATAAACTATGAGGTTGAATTTTTAATTACAGTAGCTTTTCAAACCAGATGACATAAAAAGGGGGTTTGGACTACAAGATCTTCTAGATCCCTCTGACATCACAATCATGTGATAACCATGGACAAGGTGTACTGCCTATTGGTCCTCAGTGATTCGTTATGATGGCCCTACTTCTTCTATAGGCCACACTGGGTTAGGATTTTTCAATGGACCCATGTGAACACAAAGAAAGATTAAACTTATGTGCTTATATTTCTTATGAATATTATAAAACAATAATTTATTTTTAATCAAAGTACCTACCACATATAAAACCATAATTAAGACAGTTAGCTTACTTTTTTTCCCGTGCACATATCCTTTTTTCCCTTTCACTTTGCAGTCGGCAGTATTTACTGTTTGACAGATTAAACAAACAGTCCATGCTTTCTTTAGGTGTTTTGAATACTTAGAACAAGGAAATAAGGGAATATCATGAAGTCATTCTGCTCTGTTCTCATAGAGAGTCTCCAAACTCTAAATCAGAGAGGTTATACTTTGGTTATTTCTGTGAATTGCTTTAAGTACACCTTTTATTAAGTGGAGCAGATCATTTATTTGTACATAAGAATTTAAAGATTTGGATCCTTGCCAGTGACTGAGCACATACAATGCTTGGCCTTGGATTTTGAGTGATAATGAGACTCTTTAGGTTTCTTCTCTTTCATTGTAGCTATCATTCAAGTCTGTTAATTTTCTTCTTTTTTGCTCTCAACATTTTATTCAACCACATTCTCCCAAAACACTCCTTCTGAGCCTGAAGCATCTGCGTTCTACTGGGTAGTGCCATCCTCCTGTTGGGGTTTGCACCTGAGAACTGACCGGAGATGTACGGCAGGTCTGGTCACCAGGTTGGGCTTTGTACCCCACCGAAGACTTCCAGGAAGCTTATCCCATAGAGCCTGCATGACAAGACCAGCAATTAATCACCAACCTCACATTCTCAGTGCTGTTATATAACTAAAATTAAAAAAAAAAAGAAGGAAAAAAGTCATTTTAACAAATAATTATAAGCATCAAGGTGTATCTCAGCATACTTCAGTGACAAAAGATCTGGCCTACTAAGGAATCTTGCTTAATTCCTTTAGACCACAAAGTTAACACAAAGTTACATACATCTTATAACAAACGTTCCCCCAATCTGTTACAGTAAGCCAGTGTGAAATTAGAAAAGTATTACTAGCTCTGCTTTATTGCCTAAAGTATCATTGTGTCACACTCAGAAGTAGAAAGAAATCTTATCTTTCCTTTAGGTATTTAAGAAAAGCACTTGTTAAAATGACTTGAATTTCATCTTCAAGGATCTGCTTTTTAAAGTTTCCATCCCCTGTAGTTACCAATTCAGCATGCGCTAATCCTCTGGAAATAAGTATGTTAAACTGAAACAACTTGATGGGAGGAAGAGAGACAAAAGTAGAAGCTACCTAGGTGTGTTGTGAAGCTGTTCAAAAAGCAGCTCTGAGCGAGGCTTGTGTATAAAAATGTAGTGCTCAAGTCACATTTTGCTTAAAAAGGTTGTAAGAAATACAGATGAGTTAAACAGGAAAAAAAAAATAGCAAAAAGAAACAACGTGTCAGGGAACAGAAGTTTTGGTCCCCATTTGGACAAGAATGGTAACTATCCCCATGTTAGAGCCTAAGCAAAACAAAATGGAATTGTTTGGCTTGAAATAACCCGATCAAAGACAAACTGAAGGCACAGTTTAGTTGGTAATTACTTCTAATTGCCAGGACAGCATTGGCCACGGAGGCTGAACCCTGAAAGCACCAAAAGCTTTGCTTAACATGATATTCAATCCATTTCCAGGGTTTTCTTCTTTTAAGTTACAGAAGAGTTTTAGTTATCTGGTGATATATTTCAGTCTTGGAATTTTTATCCAGCAGATTTTTTTTTTCTCATAAGATTCTAAGTACAAAGGAATGAACGATAAGGACAGAAGCAACTAAAAGAAATCAATATGCAATTTAAATTGTAAAATTCCATTTTCACGAAACTGTCCTTCAGTGTGGCTAATTTTATGTTACTGTTATACAAGAATATATATATATATATCTATCGAAGCAAAATGCAACCTCCTTTTGATACAAAAGGTGAAACAGTTTACTTTTTATGAGTTATTAAGTGACATAAAGCATTATTTTAAGATTAGCATCTAAAAATTTTAACTTGGCTGATTTATTTAAAATTTTAAAAAATTGTGAGGAAGGGAAGAAGGTAAGAAAGAGGAAAGAGGAAAACAGAAGAAAAGAAGGGAAGAGAAAAGATAAAGGAAAAAAAGGAAAGAAAAGTTAGAAAAATGTCCATCTGAAGCATTACAGAAGAACTTGTAAATCAAAGTTAACACTGCCTATCTTTGGTTTTGCGGTATTAAGTACACATAAGGCAATATAAAGGTGTCATGCTTGGAGTCATAAAGATCTACTGTAAAGCTACATTAATTGGAAACATTAGCAGCAGGTGTTTTTCTTACTACATGTCTATCTTGCGGCCTTAAAACTGCCAGTCTAAATATTCATGTATTTTTCTCCTTGGTTGATTGTTGCACAGCAAATAATATTTAACACCAGCCAGATTGACCTTATTTGGTTGTATTTCTTATTCTTTAATGAATCATTATGCAAAGCAAGGTGTGTGGACATATGTTTTTCCTATTACTTCTTTTATATATTTTTAAACACTTAGTCTGGAATGTTGAACCTCATACGGAAGAAATAACATATTAGTACTGAGGGTATTTGCAAACATGTATGCTATGAATCATATGTTAACATGATAATTGCTTCCACACACACATACACACAACCCACAACAAGAATTATTAAAATCATTTAAGGGAAACCCACAGTAAATATTTCAACTCATTTTTTTAAAGTAAACATTTTTCACCTGGTTTGTAAATATATCCCAAAAAGAACGAAACGTTTATTCATGCTGATAATTTTTTTCTTTTTTTTTTTTTTTAAGAATCTCTCCCTGAACTCTCCATATACAATTTTAACTGTAGAATAATTATAATGAAGGGGGAAAAAAAGAAAAAAGACAAAGAAAGAGATAAAGTAAAAAGCCACTGAGCCACTAACTAACCAAAAATTAAAAATCTTTGTCCCAGGCCCTGCAAGTTAAAAACTTCAGATTCTGAAAGACAAGGGGAAAAAAAAAAAAAAAAGGAAACCCTAGAAAAGAGTCTATTTTATGGAAATGCAGAAAGCCTGCAACTTGTCCCCTCTCTCACAAACCTCTCCACTCACTTTCCCCTTATGTTACTACAAAAACAAGGAAAGGCCTTTGGGTCACCAATAGGATCAGTTTTTAAAAAAGAAAATTAGAGCATGTTAACCAACAACATATGAAGGTGCACAGCACAAACATTCCTTGGTGGAATTTGAGCCAAGAACCCTCTGGGTCCAAAATATCAGTTTTACCAGAATGCATATTGTCCTTCTAAAAATATAGGTAATAACACTTCATTAAGATTTGTAATATTCAATAAACAGATCAGGAGCAGGTTTCTAGATACAAAATCATTTTATTACTCAAAGGAAATGTGACACAGTCATTTTAAAGATGCAACAAATACCATGTGTGAAGTTCTCATTTTGTTTCTCAGAGTTTTGTATGAGGACACGTTTTGCTTTGTGTTTTTATTCCTTCTTTTCACTGTGACTAGGACAGGGTTATGGGGGGGCAAAAAATGGCCAGGATAGAACCCACTCTTCCCCGTTGATAATAGTGACTGTAAAGCCGCCTTACATGGTAACATTAAGAGAAATATGAATTTGACCTAATTTGGGAAACTGTATTCCATTTTGGTCCCATAATATATTCATTTGTAAAGCAAATGGTACGGCCAAGCTGCTGGCATAGCTGATTTTTAGGACTTTATTTTTAGTCTCAGTCCTGCCACTAGTCTGTATATTACAGAGGAAAGTCATGATATTACAGTTCCTCACCTCGATTCTTTCTTTCCATCTCATTGTATTTATTAGAAAATGCCCCACACTCCTTATTGCTCTTAAATCTTTGGGGATAAAAGCGTCATATAAACTAAAAGAAAGGGAGAGATACAGAGAAGAAATCTAAAGGGTGTCCTGAGAAAACTTAGAATACACAAGGAATGTAATACTGTGATATTTCTGACATTGCAAGATCTCCATATGTGGTCAACCAATTGCTCAGAGATGCTGAGAAGCTTTTCACAGTCTCAGGCGCTTTCTAGCTTCCTCATCCACCATCTTTAGCTGGTGGCTTTTGCCCTCATGTTCACAATAGAGCTGCCCCACTTCCAGGCATCACGGCTGCATTTGAGGCAGGAAGGAGATATGGTACTGGTAAAAAAAAAAAAAAAAAGTAGTGCATTTCTCTCTCTCTTACTGGAAAGAAAATAATAGTTTTCCAGAAGCTCTACCCATTTGAGCTCTACCCATCCCGTGTACATCTCATTGGCTAGAATTGAGTCCCATTATCATCACTGGATAGCAGGAAGTCTGGAAAGGCAAGTATTTCTATCAGAATAAAGTCAATCTTCTGCAAATAATAGAGGAAGAGAGAATGGGCCGAGGATAGGTGACGTGGCCCGTTTCTAGGGGCCGAGGAATGAACACAGAGACAAAGAAACACAGACACACACAAAGACGGTACAAGACTGCAGCAATTTTCAGCTGTAGCGGTTTATTTTTAACACAGTCTGTTTGGCAACTGTCCCACTGCAATTTCTTTGTTCCCACACTGTCCCGACTCAACATATCCCGTTCCTTGTTGTTTCGTCTCCGGAGAGCTGATGTTTTCATCCTAAAATCTCTAGCCCTTACTGTTTTCAGATAAAGGCGCCCTGGACTCACGTTCAAGCCCACAGGCATATTCTGAGAAAAGCAACAAGAAACCGTTTCCAGGCAAAATGTCCTCTACAGGTAGACAAACAGCAGTGTCCATCCCATGGGATGAGACTGTGTCCAGTTGATCTTTACACTTGTGTCTGCCAGCACTACCTCTGGGAAAGGTAAGTTAGAGGAAGAAAAGGATAGCTGAAGAAATAAATAAATGAATCAATAAATTGGCTGTTCCTGAGAACAGGGGATATTATTACTGTTTGTAACTCTTCTATTTGATTCATATGCATGGACCAGAATAGACTCTGAGTGCTTGTTTTGGGAAATGAACTTTGGAAAAGCGAATGCTCTTCTAAATCCAGCACACACAGTCTTGGAGTAATCTAAATTTAAAGTTTAGGTCAAAGCAGATACTTGAAGACAATAAAAGAAACTAAAAGAAAATGGGATTTTGAGTCTCTAACAAAAATGTTCATGTCATAAAAATACATATGCACAGAATTAAATATAGGAAAACCCTACGTGTAGGTTGCTTTGGGGTGATGTTGAGGGGTACACTTATAAAATTTTAAGTCTCCACCTCTTTCAACAAATCTAACAATAGTATAAAAAGATCATATTAATTTTATTTATTTTTGAAACTCATTTCTTTCTAAGTCACTGTGTGCTTTCGGCAATAGCTTTTTACTAACTTCCTGGCTCCTTCTTTTTCTTACGCCATATACTGGCTCAAGAAAAAAAAGAAGTCTGACATCAGCATTTCTTTTTTTGTCATATTTCAATGATTATTTCTGTAAATGCCTTAGATGGTCAATAAGAAAGATTAGTATTATTTATTAAAGCATAGAGCAAACCCCATAACATATTAATAAATATTGATTCCTAATGTCTTAAAATTCAGCATCTTTTTGACTTGAAATTTTACCATGATTGTAGGAATTTTGTATTAATAAAGTTCTCATCTTATGTTTTCCACAGTCTCTATGGTGACTGCTTTTAAAATGTATCACATGACTTAATATATATTTTTTAATTAGAAGGATGGTGAGCTATGGCATATTTATATTTTTGGGTATTTGAAACCTAATACAATCCAAAATAGTGAATTTAAATGTCTTAAATACACATTTTATTTCAATCATCTATGTTTCTGAATTCAAATAATAATGAGATAAATACATTTTGGTCTTGGAGAAGTTATACTTAGGAGATAATCATTTGTTCAGTTATTAAAAAACTAGTTTATTCTCACTTTTAGCAAGCTGTAGAAACCTAACATCTAATCAAAGGCTTGTTATCAATGAACTAAAAACAGTGGAAGTCCAGTGAGCCAAGATGGTCATTATATAATCATTTATTACACTGTTATAAAATGATCTTCCTTCTCCCTACTCCCAAAACATACAAACGTAGTCAGCAATTTTTATGCATTAATATGCATACTGATATTATAACGTTTAATGTAAAAAAGAGACTTAAAGACCACTTCTTTTCTAGCTCTCTCATTGTTCTGATGAAAACCTGAAAGTCAAAATGTTAAACCATTTTCTAAAGAATCTTTTGCTTGTTTTAGGAAGAGTCAAAAGTTTTTTCCTTATACCTCCCATTAACCACAGCAGGTCTCAGGTCACAGAACTTGAAAGTCAGGAGCATCTTGGAGTCATCTGTTCCAGAGGTTTCCAATAAAATGAGACAAACAGGTAACATCAAATATAGGTTTGTACTTCATCCCCAAGGGGCCCAATATGGGGTCTGGGGTCTCTACATAACATGGACAAGTGACCTACAAACGCCAACAGATTTACTGTGCTAACTGTAGGACATTGAACAAATATTGTCATTTTCTATATGTGTCATGCATTGATGTATTTCAACATTCCCCCCAAAATGGAATCCTCCTGATGTCGTCTCTGCCTGGTGACCATTCATTCCCCTTGACATGCCTGTGAAACAGGGAATGACCTGAAAGACGCAGAGTTCACAGCGGACACTTTGTCCAGGTCCCTGCCTTTGACCAAAGTCCCTCCACATCTTCTCCTTGCGAGGAAGACCACGGCACGCAAATGTGCAGATTGTTTCTAGGTCTCTTTAACAGACCCTGCGTGAATTTAGCTTCCCTGCGAAATAGCCCTCGATCCACCCCCAGCTCCTTAAAGTACACCTCGGCCTGCAATAAAAAAGCCGCATCAGTCATATTGGAAGGTATAATTTCAAGAAGCAGGGAAATAAAATCATTGTCTGTTGCAGACAGAGTATCCCAGGTTTTTGTCCAGTGACTTTTGGCTGACATGGTTTGGACAAAAGTACAAACATCATCACAAACTGGAAAAGTCACTCAAAGGGCAAACTCTCCTGATGGTGGCTCCTTTTAATTAAAAAGAGAAACACAAACATATTTAGGCTACTTTTATAAATTTTAAAATTAAGTCCGTGCTCATGATTATGGGAAGAGAATACATCGGATATGCACACACCAGTATGTAAGCTCTTGCTACAATATGAGCCATCACAAAACCCAAGTGGCATAAAAAAGTTAGCTTAAACATCTGTGGTGGTTGTCTAGACCGCTCTACTGACCTTGGCTGTGTTCATACATAGGTCCAGGATTTGGGTGGCTGGTGGCTTATTTCTGAGAGCCCGGCCTGGGGAGGCTGGGATAAATCGGTGCAGTCTTCATAACTCTCAGCTTCCTGCAGGCTAGCCAGGGCGTGCTCTCACGGCCGGGTCAGAGACTCAAGAAGGAGCAAGCTTAATTGTGCAGGTACTTGTCCATCCTCTGCATGCATCGTGTTTGCTGAGTCCTGTGGCTCAAGCGACCCCATGGCTGAGGCCAGAGTTGGACGAGGTGGGGACCTCAAACCTACAGGCAAAACGCAGGGATTTAAGAAGGGGCGGGAAATTGGAGCCGGCTTTGTAATCTTCTACAAAACATGGCTTTAAATTACACTGTAAATCAAAGTTGCACACACAAAAAAGTTTTTTTTATTGTTCCTTGGGTAAGTACACAATAAACTGATAAATCTCAAACACCGTGATAATTCATTTGCTTTACTTGTA
Organism: Avahi laniger; assembly: GCA_963575035.1. NCBI lineage: Eukaryota > Metazoa > Chordata > Mammalia > Primates > Indriidae > Avahi > Avahi laniger. The sequence continues at coordinate 46,628 of CAUYSK010072394.1, read as the reverse complement.
AAAACACTGTTCTTCCCCGTGTGTGGCAGTGAGAATAGTATAATCACATTTAGCTCCCCAGTGCCTTAGCTGCCAAGCAACTCCAATATCATGTATTGCACAAAAGTAAACTTTCGGCATTCTTCTTTTCTTCTTTTGACGTGACTTTGGGCTTGTATTTTTAATCATGTAATCTCATCCCTTTTATTTTATGTAAGTCAATTTTAAATCATTTAATAAAGCAAACAGATTATATTTCGTAAATAGATAACGCACTATCATATGATATGACAACCTTTAAGCCCATGTCCTGAGTTTGTCTTTGACATTTGATTTCCGATGGAATAACTGGAGTCAGGGGTTTCTGTAATAGTTCAATTATAGTCAACAGTATAATCAAACTCCTTTGTACTTTTATAATTTACTTCCCTTTTGTCAAAATGTTGCTCCAAATCCCAACCAACCAGACTTTGTGTGTGTGTGTGTAATCTAGAATGTACATTTGCATTTTTTATTATCATCTGGTTAAGGGAGAATTAAAATTTTATTCCTCATAAAAGGTCTGCCAAACTCTTCAATAATATTGAGCTGTTTTACATGAGGAAATGTGGACATGCCAAGGTCGAGTGATTTACCTCCATCGTGCAACTAATCAATGGCAGAGAGCAAGGAGGGGCCAGGGCTGCTGGCCTCAGCGTGCCGAGCCTTATTAAACCACGCAGACTTATATACATCTGATACTCAGACTGAAGTCTTGGGACGGGACCACCACCTCGCGCAGGTGGAAATGTGCGTACAAGGCCTGTTAAACATGATATATTCCTAATGCACTGCAATTACTGAAACACCTGTGGCATAGAACTCACTCTGTTCTTGGGGGAAATGTGTAGCTCATTCAAACAGTTTGCCTTGCATTTCACTGCCCTCACCTCTGTATGATCTACTGGTTCCATGTTAGGGTAAATCACAAGAACTATTTCTTAATTATAGAGCCTCTTAGGTGTGACTGTGTTGATTTGTGGGTTTTATTTTTCTTTCTTAGAATTTTTGCTAGTTTCAGTAGCCTGTTATGAAAAAGAATGTGTTTCAACTGAGTGTGCAACAGCTCTGAGAAAGCCATCTGCCTAAGTTATCAATGCATGGAAAACACTCCCACACCGAAACAGGATTCAGCGTTCACTTAGAATCTGGAAATTCCCCGCATAAGTCCTTTAGTTCAATAACACGCCGCAGGCACTAGCTGCCCCACAGGTGGAAAGCGGTTTGAGAGAGCTATCGAGAGGGCAATTTTCTTTCCACAATGCTCTCAGCCTCGGGGACGCCGGTGCATGTGTTTATACAGTTAGATAGGTTCAATCCCTGACTGTTTCTGAGGGATAAAAGAACCAGTGGGAAAAATATAAATAAATGGAATGATGACATTACAAAGGTGAGAAGAAATAATTCTTACAAGTCGGTCTTCTGGTCAGAAAAAGAAAAAAAAAACACATTGCAACCATATTCTTTTCATAGCTTTAATGGTAGTTTTCAGATTTTCTGGATTCTGTTGTCTCGCTTAAATTTACTGTACAACAGGTATATTTATAATGTGTCCAACTACATGTGATAATAAGAGATGAGAGCATAGGGCTTGTGAACAAAGTTGGAACTTTTTTATTCCTTAGCAGGCTATAGAATTTCATTGATGCTGGGTTTTTACTGTATCCATTGTAGTACCTTGTAAAGAGATAACAACAGAGTGCATAAAAACAAATACTTAGAAACATAACCCTTAAAGTTGGAAAAGTGCTAAAAAATAAAGAGAATAGTAAATACCCATGTCTGGCTTGCAAACCCTGCAACACGTAGCAAACTTCCAGAAAACTAATAAACTGACCCCTGGACAAGAAATGATTTGCCCTAATCCCAAAACTACTTATAAATAGCTAAATTTTGAACCTAGGTTTCCTGACATCAGAGTGCCCATCTTTTTCACTATTTCCTCTCAGTCCATTGCCTTTTTTTTAAATGAATGGTTTTAGACCAAAGCATTTATTTTCATACTTAGGCTCAGTACTAGGTGTGCTTATTCCCTCCCTTCTCCCTCTTTTAACAAGTTATTTTTAACATTTTTAAATATTTTAGAATCACAACAATGATAAAGAATTTTTTTAAAAATCCGTCTTCCTACCAATCTACTTATGAAATTCAATATCAAATAAATAAAGAGATGAAATTTCCTTTGCGCTCCTTCCAATTTGATCCTAAGGGCACTTTTGTCATTGTGTGTGTGTGTGTGTGTGTGTGTGTGTGTGTTAATGTCAATAGTCTCACACTTTTCTTATAATTTTACTATATCTGTAAGCTTCTTTAGACTTCCTAAACACATACGGTGGTGTTTTGCAAAGTAAACTTCATGTTATTGTATCATAATAAGTGTAACCTCCTGACATTTGCTTTCTTGCCTTTAAGATTTTTCCATGTTTATATATTTAGTATTAGTTTGTTATTTTTACTATCATATATCATTCTATCTTATAAATATAGTCCTCTTTAGCATCCACTCCTCTACTGAGGGCCAGCTGCTCTGTGCGTGTAATGATCTGATACTTTCTCCAGAATGTGTGGCTTAGCAATACGTACTGAATAGTCTGTCCCCTCCCACTGATCTCCACTGGGGGCTTGTCAGAAATCATCTTTTGCGTGTGATTCTGCTACTGGGAGCTGTGTTCTGCTCCAGGGTCCTGCATGCCTATTTATTATAGACATTTATTCTAAGTCTTGATATCTAGTAGGGCATCGTCCTTCACTTTCTTACTTTTGACTACTGTGATCTCATTGCTCTATTGTAGGAAAAGTTTTACTTTTGACCCACAAAAAAGGTTGAGATTTACATTGAAATTACATTGATCTCACAAATTAATTTAGATAAACTGGCATCTTTATACTAGTGACTATTCTTATTCATGATTTTTTTTCATTTATTCAGGTCTTTAATATCTCTCAATAAAGATTTATAATTTTCAACACAAAGGTGTTGTGCATATTTTTGTTGGACATATTCCTTTATTTTTATTTGTAAATGAATAATTTCTAAAATTTGCCCTGTGATACCCCCTCTCTTGTGCTTTTCCTGCTAAATGACCAGTCACACTTTTCCTCTAACTGATCCTTAAATATAACAGTGCCTCTTTCCCTCCTCTCCATGTTCTCACCTTAAGGGATGCCAATCCCAAGAATTTAAATAACTCGTCCATATTACAACTCCAAAATTTAGGTCTCATACCTTTAGTAAGATTTATGAATAAAATGAATGTCAAAAATTATTTGATTTTTATAAACCAATAAATTAATATAAAATTTCAGAAATTATTCAATTTTTTTCCATGCGGTCTCCAAGTATTTCCTCTACATCCTCTTTATTTTTTTAATAGACTTTATTTTTTAAAGCAGTTTTACGTTTACAGCAAAACTGAGAGGAAGGTACAGATATTTCCCATATGTCCTCTGCCCCCCACACCTACGCAGGCTCCCCACGATCAACATCTCCCACCAGAGTGGTCCATTTGTCACGCCTGATGGACCTGCACTGACGCATCATTATCACTAAGAGTCCATAGTTTACGTTGGGGTCTCCTCTTGGTGTACTCCGTTACGTCTTCAGTGCTCACATATGCATGAAAAGAAAAACGTATTACGTAATATTCTATATTTCTATGTGTTCTATACTTGGAATTTTTAAGACTATCTAAGCCACCATTTTAAAGGGAATGGAAATAAAGCTGCGGTGTCATTGAATATACCTTCAAAAATTCCATTGATCAAGTTTTCATTTGCCAGAGGTTCCTAGGAGTTAGGAAAGAGAAAAGATAGCATTTGAGGAAGGAGGAAATAACAGAGAAGCATGTAATGAAGCAATGGATAGGAAATAAGAAGATCCGTTGACCAGGTCAGACCCCAGGCAGCCGGTGGGCCAGAGCTGTGCGGTCGGCACTCACAAAACATTCTGCGGTCACAGGAATGCAGATCTCTGCAAGTGAGACTGGGAATGAACCTCCTGCGTGACAAGTGTATTTTTTTATTTGCCTTAACCTGTTCTTGCTGAGGCAAAGCACAATAGTCATCAGTGATAACTGAGGAAGAGACGAATATCAAATTATAGTGTTTAAGATTGTTACAGTTTATGTACCAAATGTTTAATGCAATATATAGAGTTTCTAGGCGTTGCCTTTTCTGTTTTTTTTTGGAGCAAAAATAATGTTTAAAAATGTGCAAATGCTGCTTAGCTACTTCATCAACAACTGAAGCCTTGTTTCTATTTTGTTTTTTACTATGGCATTCAATTTAGCATTGTGTAATATCAGCACTCAGGGTCAACGTCATAAGAAAACAACAAATGAGCAGTAGGTTCTGTCCATGATCCAAGGGAAAGATTCTGGGAGAGGACAGAGCAGCGGTCCATCCAGGAAGCCTGGACCAACCTGCCTGAATTCAAACCCTGGCTTCTCTATTTACTACTTGCTTGATACTGGGCAATTTACCTCACCTCCGTGTGCCTTAATTACTGCATCTGAAAAATGGGAGTAATAACAGTGGCTATCTCCTAAGGTTGTTATAATGATTTAATGAGCTAGTGTCCGTAAACTGCTTAGAACAGTGCCTGTCATAGAATACGCATTCCATAAATGATAATTATAATTATTAGCTATTATGGAGAATAACATCAGAGCCAAATACTGTTATAAGCATTTTCTGGTGCTACCAGGACTCTAGCAGACACACACAAGCAAACTGAGAGAGTGAAGAAAGTATGCATATATATGTTTTACCACATACTGTAATCTATCATCCTTTTATCATCATTACATCTTAAATCTTTGCAAGTAGGGCTCCTTATTTACTGTATACCTGTAGTTTGATGTATAGCTGCCACTCTGTGTGTGTGATTACATGAGAGAGAAAGAGAGAAAGAGAGAGAGAGAGAGAGAAAGGAAGAGAGATTCAGCACAGTGAGCAATGATCATGGCTGAGCCATGTAGACTCCAGTGAGCTGTGTCAGCCAACTTATTGGCTCAATCCCATTCTTTATGACCTCATTCTGTTTGGTGGCCTATTTATTACTTGTTTGATCCAAAAATGGCCTCTATTAATGTCTATGTGCTGTTGATTTTTTTCTTTTGGCATGAAAAGTACTGAAAAAGAATTAGCTCTTTTCCCACTTAATTTATAGATAATGCCTTGAAGTACATTTATTGCAGGGAATTGCTTTAAAAGTACTTTAAAGCATTATAGAATTATTTACATGAAATTATGGGTTATTATTTTAATTAGGATGCACACTTCAAAAATTACATAATGATTTCTAAGTCTAAGAAATGAAAATTTAAGTATTCTTACCATATTTCAAAGTAAATTATAGGTATACCAATTTTCATCAAAAAATCAGTAGTATCACACATTTACTTTGTAAACTGTAACTAAGTGCATTCAACATAAGAAAATAAGAAAATAATCAAATTGCCTTGGAAGAGAGAATTGAATGTTTTATGGGCAGCATATGGAGTTTGAAGGTTCTTTTGTACATTCAGTGTTGCTCTCCAAAGTATAGGAATTAATAAGATTGAGAACCAGGAACATGTCCAATAGTAAGGAAATTATATGCACACATTTCATTGTGAATACTTTGAAGAATTTTCTAAAAGTAAAATGCTATCTTTTGTAATTTTAATGAAACCTTAAGCCAATAAGTTGGAAGAAAGACTCTGTGCCATTACCGACCTACCTCTATTTGCCCCTCAATCCCTGACACAAGCAAGTGTTAGATTCCTTCAGCCAAAGTCAGAGTGCCTTGCTTCAATTTAATAAATATTTTTCATATATCAAAAGAAAAATTGCAATAAGACACCCGTGATCACAGGTGGTTTCAGCACCTTCAATTTTCTTGGAATAAATAATTTTTTACCAGTTTTTAATCCGATGGAGACACAATAGAATTTAACAACTTTATTCTTATAAAGTCAACAAGAAGTACATTTGAATAGCAAATTAAATGCTTCTCTTTACCTCTTCAGTAAAGCACTTATGATTGTTTATTCTTTATTGACAGAAAGGCTGCTTCAAGACTTCAACTTGTTAATTTTTAAAGCTGTAGGAAATTATTTTCTGTTTTTACTCCTTTTGTGAAAGTTTTAAATAAATCTGCTTTCAACATCGTAACAGAGTGTGTTTCATCTTAGATACTGTCTGCCTAATTTACATCAAAATTTTAAGACCACAAAATAATCCTAGTAATTCTGTATGTTTTGACTTAAATTATCCTAGGTTTAAAGTGTAGTGTGAAATCTCTGTACCAAATTCTACAAAACAATGAAAAATTTAGTGCTCTCTTGACAATTAGTTCATTAAATACGAAATGTCCGATTTCGAATCAAAAGCTTAGTTTATTACATCTCAAACAAGAAACAGTACAATCAATCAAAGTATGCGCCTAAATTATCGACACAGTTTGCCATCTTAACGGTAGCTTGTTTATGCCAGCAGTGAGTAGGCTGGAGAGTGAGTGGCGATGAAATTGTGAAAGGCATTTCCCACAGCTTCCATTTTTCATCACATGCAACAGAGCGGTATAGAAATGTTTCGCCTTTATGTTGTGTCAGCAAAGAAAGGCAAGCTTCAAGACGATTTCTCTTCCGATGCTTGTTTAATTCATGCAGTACCCATCTATCCCGCTTCTTTACCTTGTCCATTGTTTCAAATGGTCCAATATTTTAGTAACCTTGCCGCTAATCCATGTGTAGGATGATATGGATTCATTTTCACTACAGCTTTCAGCTCACCATTACCCACCTTGGTCTCAGGTCACTCACATGGCTCATTTTCAAGATGAAAATCACCAGAAGAGAACTTCTCAAACCATCGACATACTGTGTGTTCATTAGCCACATCCTTCCCAAACACTTCGTTGCTCTTCCGAGCTGTCTGTGCTGCATTGTTTCCACGACAGAACTCATATTCAAAAATAACACAAATTTTTGATTTATTCATGGTTCCACAAAAATTGCTCTAAAAAAGAAATGTGAAAGATAATCACAAGCCAAAATGTGTGTTTGCAAGATGAGAATGTACCTTCACAAAAAATACAAAACAAGAGATGTCAAAGTGGAATGTCAGAGATATCAACTGTCAAACTTAGCACTTAAGGAAATCGGACATTTCATACTTAATAATCTAATAGCTCTGTGAAAGTCACTTTCAAAGCAAATATAACATTAAAAATAAACATTTTTAAATGTAAAGAAAAAAATTGTTTTGTAGCTTTTTTGCACAGCGTATTAATTAGGAAGGATCTTCAGCTGCACTAATGAAGATTCCATAGTGGCTTAAACAAAATAGAAATTGACCTCTCTTCCATGGAGTAGTCCTAAAAACAGTATTAAATAACTTATGACTGTTCCATGGTGTTGATCCGGGCTCTTCTTGTTTTGCATTCTCCCATTCTCAGTGCATGACCGTCAGGTGCTCATCTCAAACGGCAGGCCCAGAGTCTGTCTCTGCACTACATCGTCTAAAGGCGAGAAGGGTAGCGCACGTGTGCTAATCTTGGTCCATAGTATAGAACTTAGTCACTTGGCTATTCCTGGTGCTGCTACTGCTTGCGGCAAATGTAATTTTTACTCTGATTGTCCAAGTGCCCAACTGAACACAGGGCTTCATTACCAAAGGAAGAATGTGAAACTAGAAATTTGGGGACGATCCACTGTCTCTGTTACAACATAGCTACAAAATGATAAATCCCAAATGCCTAGTTTACCTCACTATGGAAAAACAAATACATTTCTATTTGATTCTATAAGAAATGCTTTGTACTCAACTTGAATGTCAAATTTCGAGTTATTATCTGTATTCTCAAAATCCAAGCATTATTAAGACATTTGATCTCCTCAAGTGTATTTCTGTTCTTCAGGAATATCTTCCCAGCTTAAACTTGTTTTTACTATTAAATAATACACTAGTTTTTGTTTGTTTGTTTGTTTTTAGTTTTATTCTCTTTTTGTATCAGTGACACATTTAATACCAATAGTATAACAACATAGATAGTAAAATTAGGTATTAATATTATCATATTGGTCTGGTTACACCCTACAATTTAAAAAGCACTGTTAGTATATTACATAAGATTAGACTCATGTATTAAGCCATGTATACAGAATTTTACTTCAGAGGTATATAGAAAACTTGGAGAAAATAAAAAGGTGCTGCAAAAATGATGAAAGAGCTGGAAAATAGCCCCTTTGACAAAAGGTAGAAGAACTAGAAAGTTTTAGCAGTAAAGAAAAATGAATGGATATTTTAATAACAGTATTTATATCTACAAAGTGTTCTCTCTGTCTCTTTTTTTCCTTTCAAAGTGGTAACCAGGTGCTATTGCATCTTGATCTCAAGTAAGGAAAAAATAAAAGAAATTAAGACAAAATTGAAGCACAAAGGATCAGGACTAGATAGACCAAAGAATGCCTTAACGGCGGATTTATCCCAGAGCTCATATAATTCAGTTGCGAGAACATGGACTTAAAGATCTGAAAGACTCGCAATGGAATATACAAAACAAAAGCTTGAAAAATATTTGGGTTGAGTAAGATGGATATGTAAGGCTACCTTTGTAACAGATGTACTGATACATCATGATATTTCCAGGTTTGAAACAATTGCCGGGAAATCCTGTAGATGCTTTTGAATTACAAATACACTTCAAAGTTCAAAATCCTTTAGATTCTCTTATCAAAGAAAGAGAAGTAAACTGAGAAGGGAAATTTTATGCTCTTTGATAGTCAATTGCTTTTTCATGTTTAAAGCTTTATTATCATTAGAAAGTGTACTAGATACTAGTAAACAAATTCCTAGTTTTCAATAATCAAAATTTTTCTTTATGTGTAACACTTGCCATTTTTGTCTCTAATATCAGCTTCTATTTTTGTTCCAATTATTTTCTATGCACTAGGCTAGATATTTTCCTATATTTTAGTTTGCTAATACTTTCTGTAACCTGGAGTTAATACTTTAATAATATTATTTAACTTTAAATTATCACATTTTAATTAATATTATAATTACTATTAAATAATTAAGTTATATAGCTCATCAGATATTAGTAAACATATTATAACAAATAATATTTAACAAATATTGATGAGACAACTGAGACTGTGGAGATTAAATGTTTTGCTAAAGCATTTGAAAACTAGCAGAGGTAGAATTCCAAATCAGATCTGAGAAATTTAAAACTCTCTGGTTACGTAGTTGTTCTAGATTTGAATCTTATCTCTGCTCTAATTAAATAAATTAATTTTAGAAAATAGTTTAATTTATGATCTCAAAATATATAGCCCTTTTACACACATGCACTAGTCTGCAACAGGTTAAGAAAATCTCCAGGGGCCAAGGAAACAATGAAGGTGACAGGGACTTGATTCTGATGTGAAGTCATCCTGGAGAGAATCCAGCATGAAATGTGAGATGCAAGGAGGACAAATTGTGAGAAACCAAATGAATTAAAAAATGTTGTAACTACCTATCAATAGCAGATAACCAAGATTCTAGCTTGTCTTGGCTCTGAATTGAGGGGGGAAAGATACCAGCCTTTCTAAAAAATTTTACAACTAAGATAGCCCATTCATAGGGTCCCTGGTGGAACCAGAAATTATATTTCTTGAAGGCCCCAAAGAACGTTACAGAGCATTTTTTATAATGTGGACTGGGGCCTCTAGTGCCTCCAGGTGACTGTCAGTGACATGGGCAACCCTTTTCTGGACAAGTGACACTTCAACCCAGGCTTCCTACAAATCGTTGCAACAAACATAAATTCTACTAGAAAAAGAAGTTGCAAAAGATTCAAGGATAAAAGCCACTATAAGAAAGAGACAATAGAAATAACAGACAAAAGAACTAGATACTTGAAGATTTCAGATAGTGCAATTATAAAATGTTGACTAAAACAAAGTTGGATTAATGTATTTGAAGAAATTATTAATTAAAAAGAAACTCAAGTAAGGAGGAAGGGAATATCAAACATGACCTCCAGTTTGGAAAGAAAACCAAATAGAACTTTTAGAAGTGAAAGATATGTGTGCTTATTTCACACTCATTTTGGCATCTGAGGGCTGTCACGACGTCACCTACATCAAAACCGAGGGAAGAATATCTCAATGTTAGCATCCTGTTCAAATGATTTTATCTTATTTTAAGAAATGCAGTTATCTTATACATTGATTTTTTTCTTGTGACGAAAACTCTGATCAGTTTTTTTTTTATCGGATGTCTTTATAACTTGCTTATAAATCAAAATGAATCTATCGTCCAGGGATGAGGCCTTGAATATTTCCTTCTCACTCGGATATGACTGGAATATGGTAGATAACTTATTGCAAAAGTGTGATTCAATCCATGCTTTTGTCCTTATTCAAACTTATTTGTCACTCATTTCTCAGTTTACGTCTATCTGATAATACATCTGGCCTGAACTATTAAACAGAAATCACAAAGGCTGTAATTTGGCATTTTGGCCATATTGGCTCCACTCACTAGCAGTAACACCTCCAGCTCCTTTAACGTTTTCATACCTTGGTTTCCTGAGCTGTCAGTGGGTATAATGAAGCTGAATATTTCAGACAGGTGTCAGATGGATTTAAAGCATATTTAAATGTTATAATTTTGAGGTTCCTATTAGTATAGCACCTGCAAAAAATATCCACACTCTCCTTATGTGCTATTTTTCCAAATGATCAGTGGTTTACAGATATCTAAGATTTTAGAATGCAAAGAGAATGTGTGTAAATTAAAAGTCAAGCCCATTCTACAATTCTGCAACTCTTCTATAAATTCATCTTACAATGTACCATATTTTCATGTTTTTGGTGAAGGTCAATTGTGTGTCATAATAAGATCATAAAAGTAGAATGCAAGACACACTAGTTGACTCCTAATGACCGACTTCATGAATATCTTGAGCATTCAACTTTCTGTACATCCAACGTAAACCAACGTATGTTCACACTCTGTCAAAGACCCGTGGACGACACAATAGAGGTGATGTTGTTAGAGGCCAATGCTTGGACCCTAAGTAAGAGCACACCTGCAGTGAGTGTTCGGAGAAACAAATTCCAATAGGGGATGCTTAGATTAAGACTTTTAACATGGTGAATTTCTAAAATAAATGGGTTCCTAACTTAATTAATCCTACCATATCCCCTCTCCCAGTCTCCTGCCCCGGTCCTCTACCCTATTACAATAAATATGTTTTCAACAAAAAATAACATGATTTATTATTATATTGTGCAGGATTTAAACAGTTATTCAGTCCATTAAAATAAATAGGAGCGTGATTTAGCATTTAGTACTTATCTAAAAACTTTCAAAATGTCTTCAGAAGTTGCTAATCTCTTACAGTTATACATTTTTTGAGAGGGAACCATGTTTTAAATTGTTTGATATTGGCAAGAAAATTGGTAAAGACAGTTGTATTGCTACTTTTGGTCATTTTCAACCATTATTATTTCTTATTTTTTAATCTTTTCATTTCTCTTTGATAGATCATTTTAATAAATGTTAGATTATTAATAAAATTTTCCCCAATAAATCAATATCAATATGTATTTTGACGTGGTTCAACCTTGTTTTGAATATTTGAAATTACCAATTCAACTTCAAAGTTAAAAAACTTTAAATACAACCTTTAGCTAAACTTTATTTCTCCAGAGTTACTGAAATATTAAATATGACACAATGTTTTATATCAATAAGTTTTGAATAAAAATCTTAGAACTAATGAATTGTATAAAATTTTAAGTTGCTGCATTGAAACTGGAAGGTATTTCACCAAAAAAGAATTATTCTACTCATTTATGCATTTCTTTGAAAACATTAATATCATAATATAATTAATAATATTAAATACCCTATATTAAAGATATTTTCTTTTTAGTAGCAATGTGTAGAAGTAGTTCCACATGTATTCACATGACATTAATACTAAAACAAGTACTTGTTAAAGCAGCACTTGAAGCCAAATATATATTCAAAACATATTTTAATAAAAATGTTTTTAACTAAGTCAATGTAAACAACATACATGTTTGTAAGAAAACAACATTATTATTTAGAAGATACTTATTAACCCAGGAAAAAATCTAAAACTCATTTTCTAACATGTGTCTGTCCATAAAACATTTTAAGGACATGGCATTCTCTATTTTAAAAATGTTAGAGACACGGAAATGACAAAATCCTGAGTACGGTGATTCCACTTCCCCACCCCCATGTTCCCATGGCTTCCAGATGGCAGTGATCACAACCTGATCCAACAGCCACTGATGCTATTTTTAGGACCACAATCTTAGAGCTCTAACAGACCTTGAGGGACATCAGGTGTAAACTTATCACTGTAGATATAAGGAAAGGGATATCGATGGAGAAGTATCTCTTCCAGTTTCCATTTTTCTCATTCCACTCTTCTGTCCATCAGTCCCCACACTGTTTCCTTATGTTCTTCTCATGCGTGAGGTCAGCCCTGTAAGTCTCCTTCATGTAGGCCCAAAGTTTTATTGTCACCTTCTACAAGGTACTAGAAGATTCTTTTTCTTTTACTATTCCCATAACTGGGATATTTTCGTGACCATGACATGAAATATAAACATACGATGTAATACACCCAAAATGGCTTTAACAGTGAAAATTTCAATAAAATCATATCATGGAAATTCCAATAAAACAGCTCACTTACTAACTTATTATAACACAATAAATGTTATAGAATGGCATCAGGAAAGTTACAGGTACTTTTTTGAGTTATGATTAATGAAAGAATTTATTCTAACATATAACTTTGTTTGCTTTTAACATGAAAAATATGTCTCCAACTGTGCTATTTCATCTTTCATAAGTGTAATGGAATTCAATGTGCTATGTTAGCAATAACATAATTACATGAATAATACGCATAATCCAATAGGATCATTAACAATTAGGAAATACACAGGTGAAACGTAAAAAACATGGATTTAGACAAGAGACTGAAATACATCACATCAAATTCCTTACAAGAAAATTAATTATTTGTTTGGCTCAAGATATCGAGTTTTTATTGTATGAATCATTCAACACTACAACCAAAATGAAGAATTAGGGAAACTGAATTTATCTCCCGAGATAATCCAGGTGTATCGGAATACATATGGACACTTCAAAACAACTGGAGCATGGTGTTATTGACATAGACTCCATTTACTTTTTGTAATTTATCATTATTTTTAAAAAGTACAAATCTGAATTCATTCTATTTCACAGTGGCATATATAACATATAAACTTTTAAAAACATTTTTCTCTACAAACTCTTAGGGTCTTTAGCTACTTCCAAGCATTTGTTGCTCTCTTGTTCAGATATTCTCAAGACATGTAGGGCCATAGTCTATATATGCTGGACCACTTCCATAGACACTTCAGTAAACCCTGGGCCCTCATTTCTGAAACCGCACAGACACGATGGGTTAAACTGGCTTCACAGCCTGTTCAAGAAGCATATGAGGCTCACTTACATGTGGAATCTTTAAAAAGTCAAGCTCATAGAAGCAAAGAGTTGCCAGAGACTGAAGGGTGGGGGAAATGGGGAGATGTGGGTTAAGGGTATCAATTTTCATTTATAAGATAAATAAGTTCTGGGATCTGATGTACATCATGCTGCTTATAATTAATACTGTGTTGTTTACTTGAAATTTGCAAAGATAAGAGACCTCAAGGGTCATCACCCCCCACATACATACACACAAAATGATAAGTAAGCACCATACACACACATAGACACAAAATGATAACTAAGTATAGTGACAGATTTATTCATTAATTTGATTTTGGCAATCATTGCACAATGTATATGTATATCAAATCATCATGTTTTACATCTTGCATATATAAAATTTTTGTCAATTATATTTCAATAAATTTGGAAAAAAATGAAAATAAAAGATGTTTCTAAGAGTGTGATTTGCAGAAATCAGAGATTTACTCTTTCATCCATGCATCTGTCCATGTTTTGATTTGTTCAGCAAAGATCAAGAAGGCATCTACCACATCAGCCCTAAAGGAACTGGATGAAGAAAGACTCTTTCCTTTCCTTTATGACACCATTGGGGTGCCCCTCTCACCACGCTCAGTCCGAGTAAAAGGGGGTTTGAAGAAATCAGAGTTTTTAAAACCATAATTAAAATAAAATACTTTTTATATAAAACCATATCTAATACTTCATTTTAATAATCATTATTAAACAAAAATTAATATGCACAGCATTCTAAAATTGATGTTCAAATTTAGCATTGTTTTAATAAAAATCTCCAGAATATAAAATCACATTTTTAAAAGGAAGCAATCATTGGAGGCTCGGTTTCATGAGAATTACCACATATTTCTGAATTTGTGGAATTCGATGACCCCAACAGATCAACAGAAACTGAGAACCTGTAGATAGGAGCCACACATCTTCTCACTTTGTAGTCAGATATTTTGTCCAAGTTGCTTCTGCTAAGAGCAAGGATCTGGAGACGTCTACCCTTAAAGAAGAAATGGAGCCTGAAAACCTTAGGTCTTAGGCAAGTCACTTAACTTCTCAGAACTTCTACTCTTTTTATTTTAATGGCAATAATAATTATGTCATTGGCTATTGAGTTAATCAGTTGGCACAATGAACAGATCACAATCATCATTGTAAACTTCTAAGAAAAATATTTTGAAAAAAATATTTTGCATATTCTTCCCATTTCTTTCAGTTTTCCTCCTTACTAAAAAAAAAAAACAAAAAAAACGCAATCACCTAAGTACATCTTGTTACTTAAGAAAAGATTTCAGGCCACTGAGTTATCACCAAAATGATGTGAGGAAGATATAATTTTAACAATTGCTTCTTTATCTTAAACAATCATGATTGATGTCTTTGGACACAAAAGGCTACGATAAGAGCAGGAGCCACTTCCCAAAGTCCCTTAGGAGCAGATGGAGCCCATTTAGCAGCTGTCCCAGAGGAGTTGTAGTTTGTGGATCTGTGTCACAACTGAGATGGCATTAGGTGATCTCTAGAGACTGACAGGTGATGAAGGGAAATTACCTCCATAGTGTGAGCGGGTGGAAACTTCTGTAGCTTTTGACAGTTGCCGTAGGAGGGGCTCCAGCCTGTCGGATCCCAAGGCTATGGAGAGCTCATGACACCAGGACCATCTCGGAAGGAGGCTGTCAGGCAGCACAGGACGAGCAGGAGGAAGAATAATCTAATCTGAACTCTCCACTGTCTGACTCATATCTGATGTCCAGGGAGCACCGATTGCAAGGGAGGACATCAAGACACATATTAAGGCATGAAGCCTGAACAACGTATCCCTAAGACTTGAGTCCAGGCAATGGCCTGATCTTCTCCAGGGCTTCATTGGCATACATGATTAGACCTGACATATGAAGAGAAAGGGTGATGGTCTAATGCACCAATCATGTGTCACAACTTGCTTTCTAGTTGTTTCGAAGAGGAAGACCATAGTGAAGGATGCTTCAGAAGGGATGATGGAGATGCTTAGGTTCCTGAAGAAACAAAGCTATCATTTCCCCCTGGATGCTTCCTGGAAAGGAGCTCTTGAGCTTCTATTTACCCTAACATAATCTCGAATTACTAGAGTTAGTCTGTAACCTCTGCAAAGGCAGAAGTTGTGAATCCTTCATCTTTAAGCCCCATCTACCTTTCCTGATATTTACTTCTTAACTCAGGACCTATCACCTTGAGTAGGAGCTCAACATGTATGGTGATTTAAATTAAATTCAAATTGAGGAAGCTACCAGCTCCCTGATAAATACAGAAAGTGCATGAAAGCTGCCAGACCAAGGATGAAGGACCTAGGACCCAGGGCTGTGCTGCTCTGCCATGATTTGTACCAGCAAAGTGAGTGCCTCCTGCCCTTTCTTCAACTTACTCCATTCTGTTTTCACTTCTGATAAACAAATCACATCAGCAACATTACCTGGAGTATAGAAAATAAATTTTAGCTTTTCAGCTTTTGTAGTATAGGAAGACACACTAGAAAGTCACTGGAATAGATATTAAGCAAACCCATCCATGGCACTTATCATTGTCTGACATTATGTTGATTTCTGATTTATTTTTGTCTGTCTCCTACTAATAGACATAAGCTCTAAGAAGGTAAAGATTATTTTAGTTTTGTTCACTTTTGTTTTCCCATACCTAGAATAGTGTCTGGCACTTACTGGTAACACATTAAATATTTAGGATCAAGGGAAAGTGGTGTCTTTAGGACAAAGCTTTGTTTCAGTTAAGGCAAGAATTTGGGGGAAGCAAACTAAGCTACTGTTCTTCTTCTATAAAGATTATATTGTTATGATCTGACTCAGGTGGGGCAAAGGCAATATATGTAACCTAAACATTTGTACTCCATAATATGCTGAAATTAAAAAAAATTAAAAAAAAAACAAAAACTAAATAAATAAATAAAATAAAATTTCCTCAAAAAATATTATATTGGTATCTAACTTATAGGTTTATCATGGGAAATAAATGAAATAATGTTTGTGAACCACCAACATAACCTATGTTCTACCTCCATCCCCTGCAGGATGGTCACCTTAAGAGGTGACCTCCAAGAACAGGAGAGAAGGAGGTGAAATGGTACACAAGAAGGATCCAGTACAGTCCCCAGGCTGCATGACTCAGATCTGCCCAGTTCTCCATTAAATCTAATCCATTTACAACCAAATGCAATTCAAAATGGTGGCCAACTGCAGCCTCTGCAAGGATATTTTTTAATGAGTTAATGTAACAAGTTGCAATCCTTGTTGCTTCAGCTGGTCTTGTGGATGTCATTGATATTCATCATCTCTCTCTTTTACTGCCCATTCTAGAATTTTTTCACCTTCTATCAGCATTTAGGTTGGTCTTGGTAGCTTGATTGACAGGGAAATGCAGACCTTCATCCCTGAGTAGTCTAAGACCATTGCATATTGCCTTTGTTGGACCATAGTTGCTACAATGATCCATTTGCTGTTTTCACCAGGCACAGAAGCACCAAAAGACACTTGGGTGAATCCTATGGGTTGCAGTTATATTCTTCACTCTCCTCAGGGGAAAAGAGTAATATTAGCTTGTGATGCTTATTAAAATGAATTGTCCAGCAGTATAGTAATTGCTTCCCTTATCCAAAGTGACCAGTTGGTAATCACAGCTACAAGTTCAGTGGGAAACTTACTGTATCTCCTGGTGGAAGCATTTCCCCTATATAGAACCAGGATTTCTATTCTGGTAGATGGTAAGGATGAGACGACAAGAGGTACACATTCCATAAGTGGTTCGCTGGGAGTAATGGTGGGAGATTGAAAGTAAATGAGTAGGAAAAGTATAGCAAGTAAACTATAAACATATTAAGGGTGGAGTGGCTATATTACTCTAGAATAAGAGAGTCTTCAAAAGAAGGTGTATTAAAAGATATAAGAAGAAAATTTTCAAAATGATAAAAGGGTCAGTTCATCAGGGAAATATAACAATTATAAATAAGCATGTACAAAATTTGACAAAAATCAAAGGAATAAATAGATGATACCACAATTATAGTTATAGATTTTAATACTCCCTCTTAGCAATTGATAGAATAGACAAGATTTTAAAAATTAGAAAAGAGATAGAGGATATGAACATTATCAATCACCTTAACCAAACTGATGTTTACATAACACTACAGACAAGTGTACAATATACTTATTTTCAAATGTATGTAATATACCTGCCAAGGTTGATCATATGCTGAGTGAGAAAACAAGTCTCGATACACTTAATATGATTGGGATCACACCGAGTATGTCCTTTGGCCACGATGGAACTGAATTAAAAATGTATAACCCTGGATATCTAAAAAGACCACAACTATTTTGGAAATTAAAAAAAAAATGGGTGTCTGCATAACCCATGAGTCAAAGAAGAAATCAGAAGAAAAATTAGAAAACATTTCAGATTGAATGAAAATAAAAATGTATATTAAAATTTTAGGAGAATGGCTAAAACAGTGCTTAGAAGAAAATTTCTAGGTTTAGAAATTTATTAGAAAGAAGAAAGGTTTAAAGTCAGGTTCCACTTTGAAAAGCTAGAAAAAGAGCAGACTAACCCTAAATCAAATACAAGGATGAACAAAACAAAAGGGTGCAAACCAGTAAGATAGAAAACACTGAAACAACAGAAGAAACTAACAAAGGCAAAAATGTTACTCTTGGGTGCCGGAGCTGTTGCGTAACTCAACTCTTCACCTTCCCCTTGTAGCTCATTCCAATCCATCTCAGGCGTTAGTTTTAGTGATGTCGCTGGCACTGTCTGACAGAGATGATCACCATTCACCACCCACCTCCACTGGGATCCCTATTGCTGTGTGACCAGTGCACAAATCCAGCACCAGCATTTCATCATGGGGCTCTGTTCTCTGAGGACATGTCTGGGACAATTGTTTTAGCCTTCTTTCCCCAAAAAACACAGCTTAAGACAAAGGCTTGGGATGGGACCCTTTATTTGAGAAGAGACTTTGAGAAGGAGGAATGAAAGACAGGAGTGTGAACAGGGAAGGGCAGGCAATACAAGGGTGTGTCCCTGAATTCACTGCCACTAAGGATAATCAGTTGTTTCTGTGGGCTCCTCTGAGGTGCTATCTCAAAACTGTTCATTCTGAGGGCATAAGGGGAAAGCATTTATGCATCAGCTCCCTCTTGGTCAATCCGGTGGTGCAGGTGTTCACTCCTCCACTTGTTCAGGATGCACGTGTGTGAGTCCAGAGGGAGGTCACAGGGCTGTTTCGTGCTGCAAGATTAGAGAAGGTCCTGGACAGGATGAGTTCCTGCTTGGAACTTGTTACTGCAGCAGTGACTTTGGTAAGAGAGATGGGTTGAGAGGATCTGAAGAGATGTATAGATGTGTCCCAATTCAAACACTTATCACTCTGCCTAGGACTATTAATATTTACTAGAAATTTGCATTCAAATGTAGGTAAGGCTGTGAAAGTGTGGCCTGTGAGCATGCCTTTCACATGCAAACCAACCAATCCAGAGTCCTGGCCCCAGCTACATCCTTTATCAGACTCACACTCGGGGCCACTATTTTCCTGCCCTAATCACCCCAGGGCCAGGTACCAGACAACTAGCGACAGCGTCTATACCGCAGAGCTGACTAAAATTATTCCAGCTAGCCAATCCCAAACCTCCTTACTTTGTCTTGCCCTATCCTACCTGCAGAAACACAATAAGGGCTTGTGCCCACATTCCCTTCCACCAACTCTGGGACCTCCCATAGTGTGGTATGCCCCCTTCTCTTGGGATCTGAGTATACCACACTGTCTTTTCAATGGCAGTCTCCTGATCTGTTAACTTGAACATACCTGAATAACAATAATAAAATCTTTATTTTAAAACAGGTGCCTGGCACATAGAAGGCATGTATAAGGGCTTATTGAAATGAAATAATAGAAAACAGTTGCTAAGAAAGAACAAAAAAGCAAAGCATTATCTACTGTCATCCCTTGTACATGTGGATACATACAGTATACAGATACTTACGTATGTATGATCATATAGACCTCAATAATAGAATCCATCAATTTTATAGACCAGTAAATCCATATTTGCTTTTGCACAAATTTCACAGTCAACAGTACAGCTGTTTGTTAATACTTTTCCCCATTTATAGTGTGACATGGGGTACAGGATCATCCATATTCTCTGTACCCTCTGTACCTATACTGATGACTTATTTCAGGACATGCCACATTAGAGCTCTGGGAGTATTCTCCTCTAGAAGTCTTGTGCTATGGTGCTCAACACTTGCTAAGTAATTGATGGGTAAGAGATTTACGGCTCTGGTACAAATTCTGGAGCCTACTTTCATGTCTGTCAATAAAACAGAAAAAGTTGCCATCATATCCAATGCTGAAAATACTGATTTCCAATTTCTTATTTTCCTCCTAACAATCATTGGCAACTTGAACACAGAAGTTACTCAGGATATTATTTCTATGTAATTTGAAGCTATTTAGAGGCAGCTTCTACTTAGGAAGCCAATCAATCCATGTGCAAGAGTAGGATCCTTTCTTTTCATTTAAAATAAAAGAGGCTATTTTATAAACTGTCCCTGGGTCTCATTGATTGGCTTAAACGACATAGAATAAAAAATTTATGAAATTGGATAGAAAAATAAAATTTGTTTCAGTATATCTAGAGTATAGAATTAATTTCCTTTTTCAATCAACCATTTATCACATGCCTACTATGTGTTCAGAATTGTGATGTGCTCTATGCAGTTTTATGTAGCTCAACCAAATTCAGTGCTGTGTCTCTGAGGAAAATAAGTTTTCACTTGAAAAAAAGCATGTATTTCATTTAGAATAGTTGACAAGAAATTGCAAACAGAATATCATCTCTCTTTTAACATGCAACATAAAATAGTGGTCTCTTATTTCTTATATTTTTATGGCTTGTTTGACTTGTATTGAAAGATTAACTATGGTCGACATTTAGAAATTTTCTTAGATAAAAATTTTCCAATATAGCAACTAATGAAGTGTTCCATGGGATCAGGGCTGCTTTATGGTGCCGTAATTGTGGGAATAATGTGCGCCACTTGCGCAAGTACTGTATTAGTCAAATGCCTGGAAACCTGTTCACTCCCATTCCTGCCTTGAAAATTACAAAATTATGCTCCCTCTAGGTTCATTTATACACAATTAAACAAAATGTGTGCAGTTTTCCAAGTGTAATAATTTGTGTTTCACTAATTTTTTTGAATAGCAAAGTTGACTTGAATAAAAGGCTACTGAGATGTTTCAAGTCTCCATTGAGCTTAGTTTGTATACATTTTAGAGACTGATTTGTTTAAATTCAGCTCAGATCATCATGGGATTAAATGGCCTCATTTAAACCAAAGATAAAATTTGTATAAGTGTAGGGTCAGAAGTAAGGGAAAAGATTGGAAATACTTGATTTTACACTCTTAGCTATTACTTTCTGAATAAAGAATTATTTTTCAAAGATGCAGAAAATTCCTCTCACATTAAAAAAATCACAACATTTCCCCTGCAAATAGAAACCCTCATTTTATGTTGCTATCCTGCGGTAAATTAACAATCGTAGTATCATTCATGTGTACGATCCATTTACCTTTTCAGCATATGGATCATTTGTTCATCTCAAAGGAATTTCTGAGAGTGGAAAAAACAGAATGTGTATAAAGAAGAAAATAACAATTTGTACCAAAGAGAGTATCAAGAGTTCAGCTTATAACTTTACGAAAGCTTGTAGATAAATACGACTTCAACCGACCTGTCACACTTGCTGTTAAAATAACTGAATAGTCCTCCTCTCAGTGGAAATCCCTTCCCCAAACCATCTGGTCCACCATGAACAGTATTGCATATACGGTTATTCCTTTATTCCTTAGTAGATGGAGAATGAATTACAAAAAATGAAATAAACATTTTTGTATCTTTTGTTTGGTTTCAGAGGAGGATTGGGAGGAAAAGGGAATGTATGTACACACACACACACACACACACACACAATGTGATACAGATTCAAAATGTTTCATTGTGGCTTTTCGCTGAGAGACTGTGTTCTTTAAACACATCCTGTGAAAGGGCCCTCTGTATCAATCCAGAAAATCTCGGTGCAGAAAGTGATGGGGATGAGGATGGCCAAAGAAAATAGCATCAAGAGGGCAAGAGTCTTGGTTCCAAAAACCTGGAAACAGGTTAGAGGAAGTCAACTTCTACCTCAATACAAGGTAAAGTCTGATGTGTCTGTCCACTCTCTTAGGGAGTATCCTATCATGGAGATTCAATCCTTCTGGGGGTTTTGTCACCGCCAATCCATGGCACATTCAGCATGGATTGAAGTGTGTCTTTCTTGGGTTGAATGTGCCTGGAGACTGAAGCCAGCCTTTCTGTTGTCTGTGCCCTTGGTAGTCTATGGGCTTAGCTACAATCTAGCTGATGGAAGTTGATTACACGATGGAGGTTTGCATGGAAGTGGGAGGGCTACTTTTGAATAAAAGTAGATTTAATTTTTAGCTGTAATTTTATTTTATTTTATTTTATTTTATTTTATTTTATTTTATTTTATTTTATTTTATTTTGGTGTTAGGTTAATTGTGACCAAGCAGCCCCATTCCTAAATTCCTGGCCACAATGCACAAGAGACAGGACTGCACCCAGCTATCCACTAAGAGCAAAGGCTGATGGCGGTCTCCAAGGAAGAGAACATGTATCCTCGGAGACCTGCTAGTAGAAAGCCTTTCTTCCGTGTATGTAACTAGTCACTATCGACACACTTAACTCTCATTTTCTGCAAAAGTAGGAGCTGCCTGGAGGAAGGAGGATCAGTAACCTTGGTCTTCTCTTTGTCTAGGATCTCCGCTTTCTCGCCCACTGGTCTTCAGGAGAGGAGAGGTAACATCAAATCTGGTTTGTGTCTTACCTGTATCTGCTAAGACTGTGTCTCCGTGGAAAGACTATCCATTTAGGAGGAAGCAAAGTATCGACCCCGAACCTTCTTCCATTCTTGAAACTTAATTATCGTTCCTAAATCAGATTAATTAAAATGGGATGTCAGCGACCTTTCCTAAAAATGTCAATTGTTTGTTCAACCAGAGGCAGCAGTTGTTGAATCACATCCCCTCAACTAATCTGAGCAGACCAGGAAGGCCGGGGGCAGCCTGCCTCGCTGCACGCGCCCTGTCTTCCTCACTTCTAACCTCACTCCAGGTTGTGCTGTCAGAAAGGGACGTCTCCTCATTGGTCCCAGGCTCATTCCCTCATTTCCTCATGTTTGTCAAAATTGTTATCTGAAAACAGGAGTTTATTTTCATTGTACTATTTGTTCCTAAAACACAAACATTTTTTTTCTCAGTGAGACAGAGTTTAATGCTAGAAGTCAAGGAGTTTCTGTAATCAATGGTGATCAAAGACAGCTTATCTCTATTTCATTTTCTCAAAACATGCATTCTAAAATAAGGTAAATTCTTTCTGGTCTTACTTTTTCTTCCTTTTTTTTTTGCAAGTGAGACATTAACATCAGTAGGACATGCTCCTTTCAGGAGAAGGACATCTAAACATATGTGCTAAAAGCCAATTAAGAGAGTCTACCAACTGTTCTCTAAATGATTAAGGGCAGGGACTTTTACTCTTGTTTCTATTTGTTGCAAAGCCTATTATAGAATTTGGCACAGAGCTATTACTAAAGAAAAGTTTTAATTTTATTTCTATTTTCAAACTTTTGTTAAAGTCTTATCCTAGTGAAGTGTTTCCAACCTGGGTTTTATAAACCTCAAAAGGTTTCCAATTGCCTAAAAGAATACCATGATCTTAAAATTGTCTCATAAGAAAGTGATTTTTTAATGCACTTTTAAAGACTATGATTTTACATGATCCCTTTAGAATGGGAAAATATTGCTGAAATTTTTTAGTGGTCTAGGATTTTTGTTTGACTATTCTGGGAGAGTCACACAATTTTTAAAAACAGTAACATTTTTCATAAACCATATGTCGTTCCAGCAGATTATGATGTGTGAAATAAGAATGCCGATAAACTGCTCCTGCAACGAGAGTGCATGATCTTCCTTTGTCACCAATTGCCAGTCAACTCACACGGGGTACTGGATTCTAACACGCTACTTTAGAAGTTACTGTCATTACCTTGTAGTTATATCTTGTATTATTATAAAAAGCTATTGTTTGAAACACTGAATTCCAGTTGATATATTACTGTATGAGGACAAATTTGCCAGTAAGAATTTGTGTAGCCACAACTAGAACAGTAATTAGCATCTGGCATGTCATTCAATAAATATATGCTGTGTGAGTAGAGGAAGAAATGAACAAATGCATGAAAGAATACATGAACCTAACACATGTTCCAGATTACGACTTTACTTAACACTGAATTAACAACTTCAGAATGAAGTATTTGGAATAAGTGACTGTATATATTCCTGGTCAAATATTTTATCAGATAATGGTGTGTATATGTGTGTGTATGTGTAGTGGCTTAATACAAGTCAAGTGTGCCCTGCCTTCTTAAACAGCTGCTATGTGAATTCTCCAGGGCATAGCAATTAGGAATAGTACTAACACAATTTTGAAAGTGCTTAGCATAAAATAGCCATTTCTCTAGATCCCAAAATAATATATATACATATGTGTGTGTGTGTGTGTGTGTGTGTGTGTGTGTGTGTGTGTGTATGGTATAAAATGAGTGGAGTCCAAGGGCATTTAATTTACTGTCTTTTCAAGTTCCAGGTTAATTTCTACTGGACTTGGGAGTTGATATATAACAAAACTCTTCTGTGACCTAGCTCAATTCAGCAGCATTAAGATATTGTCTTTTCTTTTTTATTCCGTTCCCCTACTATGTCTAGAAAATGCATATAACCCAGTTATTAATCAAATACCCAATTATCCTAAGGAGTCTTTCCTATCTTAGAAGCAGTAACAAAATATTGAAAAAAAAATGATGAACTGTGACTTCTTGTCCAATTCAATGGATTGTACAATCTTTAAAATAAAGCTTTCCAATGTGCAGATTAACATTTCCTGAGACATTAAGTCAAGTCATACTGTACACAGCTTGATGACTAGATGTAATCAAAACCAGGCCTGCTGTTTTGGACAAGATTTTTCCAGCCAGAGTAAGCGCTATTATTGCCTACTCTTGTTTTTTCTGGTTTTCATCTGATTTACAGAGTAGGAAAACAAATGTTGTAAGCAAGAGAGGGAAAAGTAGGCTAAGTAGGAACTTGCCAGAGATCTGGCCTCATTTTTGTCTTACCTTCTCTATATCACAAATGCACCCCTGGGAACAGGCGTCAATGGTATGCAAATCTAATTGCAAAAGTAATAAACAGAAACTACAAGGATGTTTCTTGTAGTTAACCCTGTTAATGTCAGACTGGAAGTTGTCTAAATGTCTAATCTCTCATTGAATCAATAGTATCACATTTTAGACAGATGACATGGTAAGAGAAAGCAGAGAAAGAGTGATGGAAGAATGCCATTTCCAGATTCCTATGGCATGCTCAGAAGATTTTATTAATGTATGCTCCATGGAAAAGTGGCATGATAAACAAAACAATCTAAAAAATAGAATTTTTGAACGATTTTAAACTTCAATTTGATTCACTTAAATGTTTGCATCAGAATCAAATGGCTATTGGCTTGCTCATTTGCATTCAAAAACCAGGAAGAATTTAAAAAAAAAAAACATAAAACTTAACTAATGGTTAAGTTAGGATGTTATTGGAGTGATTTTCATAGGGTGGTCATAGACCAGCATCATTATCTGGGAATTTGCTAGAAATGCAAATTTCAGGCCCTATACCAGACGTCTTGAATCAGAAACAGTGATTAACAAGCCTCCCAGGTGTTTCTAATGACACTAAAGTTTGAGAACCACCGAATTGAGACATATCCCCCAGTTTTCAAGTAAAAAGGTTCTTTTTAGTGCCTAATTTTCCTAAATTTGAATGAAGTAATGTCAAATAATCAAGAGTAAGCAAATATATCAAACGAATGTTACTAATTTTTATTTATTTATTACTTGAAACAACTGGCTTTATTCTAGCAAGTGATTTCAAAATAGGTGAAATTAATAAGAAGAAATTATTTTGAGAACTGAAAGATAAATACCTTGGGAATATTGAAGGTGGATCTATTTCATGATTTCTCTACTTCAACAATGTTGATAATATGCGTGGGACAATGCTTTGTCCTGGAGGTGGTCCTGCACGTTACAGGATGTTAACAGCGTCCCTGGGCTTTACCCACTAGAGGACCAAGTACCCTTTTCCCACAGTTGTGAAAACTTGAATTTTCCAAATGTTTCCCAGAAGGCAAATTACCCTTATGTTGAGAACCATGATTTAGTCGATCATTTATAAAGATTTATTTGTCCATCAACTTTAAAAGAAACAACATCTACTGGGCACTTACTATAAGGAGGGCGCTGTGCTTTGTATCGAAAGGACATATTCTACATTAGTGTAGAAATTTTGGTACATCAAAAAGAATTTCAAACTTGAGAGCAAGTTCTATTGTGGCCCGACTCAGCTACTTTTCTCAAATGTTACTGAGGTAACCAGTTTATCCCGATCCATGAAATCACAGCAAATCATTTTAGTCAAGTTTATTTGTGTCAGACTTGACCTTAAAAAGATAGGTAATGAGACGGTGTGGTGTACTGGAAAAGGCAGCGACTGGAACTTAGGTGACATGGCTTCTTCTTTTATCTCTATTACTAATTTGTTGTATAGTCTTAGAAAATTCACTGAATCTTTTGAATCTAATTTTCTAATATATAAACTGAAGCTGATGGGCTATATGATCTCTAAGATGACCTCTGCTTTTTATATTTCTACCAATAATATATATCAGTCATACTCAACTATAATTGATATTTAACTACTAGTTATTAAGAACCACACTAACCACAAATATTATCTCTCTAATCTTCCCATCAACTCTATGTGGAGTCATCACTGACATTTTAAAAATTTTCAAAATAGAGATACTGAGATCCAGTCACATCGTAATAACTTCCCGAGGTCACACAATAGTGTCTACACACCCTAGCAAGGGCCAGGGCCCTGCCCACTATTTCGTATTTGTCTTACTTGTATCAAAGCTGGTCACTGGGAGTACCTAAAATGATGGCCACAAAAAGATATGGGAGGAGAATAAAAGTCAGCGCAAACTACCTTAAAATAACGTCAGGTTTTATTTTCAATAGAATTAATCAAAACAAAGACAACAGAGCACAGGTGTAGTATGGGGCAGTTGCTAGTTTTTAGCATTTATGAAGCACTTTTGATCTGTCAAGTATTATTCTAGTGCTCCAGCAGATGGACGTTTCTAGATCTTGCCTGTCCCCAGGAAATTGAAGAGTCTGCACAGTGCACATCTCCTGGAAGGAAACCCTGGTTGGTTTTCCATCAAGCCTCAGTGAGAACAACATAGCCAGAGCCCTGCTAGACAGGCCCTCTTTCCTTTGCACTCCTAGGGAACCAGATGAAAATGAAATTGCAGCAGGTGAAGACAGTCAGGAAGACCTTTGCGTCAGGCTCCCTCGCAGCCCTTAGCCCCTTGCAGATGAAAATAATAAGAAATAAAAATTCTTAGGTTTGTTAACAGACCTTTACTCACATCCTGTCCTCATTCCTTCCTGAGGCAGAACTTTCCATTTATCTGCATAATACTTAAATAGTGGCCCAAGGGTCTTCCAGGGTTTGTAGGCGTGTCTAGGAGGCTTCCTTGGCTTCCAACTTCAACCCCACAAAGTACCACTCATGAGAACTTGACAGCGAGTTGGCCAGAGTGATCTAATGCAGATACTTTCCCCAAATGTTACTGAGAGAACCAGTTTACCCCGTCCATGATATCATAGCCAATTATTTTATTCAAGTTCATTCATGTTAAACCTGACCTTAAGAAAGACAGAGGGGAGAAAAGTAGCATCATCATTTAATAGTTCTAGGTTTAATGTCAGTTGTGCTCACAATCTGATGCGAAACGTAATTGTTAGTATTGGTATTATTAGAGAATAAAAAAATTGAGGTTGGCCGAGCGCGGTGGCTCATGCCTGTAATCCTAGCATTCTGGGAGGCCGAGGCGGGTGCTTCGCTCAAGGTCAGGAGTTTGAGACCAGCCTGAGCAAGAGTAAGACCCCCGTCTCTGCTAAAAAATAGAAAGAAATTAGCCGGACAATTAAAAATATATAGAAAAAATTAGTCGGGCATGGCGGCACATACCTGTAGTCCCAGCTACTCGGGAGGCTGAGGCAGAAGGAGTTTGAGATTGTTGTGAGCTAGGCTGACACCACCGCACTCTAGCCCAGGCAACAGAGCAAGACTCTATCTCAAAAAAAAAAAAAAAAAAAAAAAAAATTTGAGGTGAAGCGACTTTTTTGGTCCAATTCATTACAGAAAATTAAGTGAATCACAGTCAATATACCATTGACCGTAGGTCATTCTTTAGAAATAGCATCATTCTCGTCCCTCATAAAAGCCATGGCTTATTTAAGATTTCCCAGATTTTGACTGACAATGACTTACTCAAAATTCAGCAGAGCTTTAAGGTCCCATTTATGCTTTTATTACTTTAACAAGAAGGATCTTAAAGGAAGAACAGAAAAGATACAGGTAACGTGCCTTCTTGTTGTTGTTGTTTGTTTCTCTAAACTTGCAAAAGAGCTTTGTCAGTCAATCCGTAGGCAAATTGCAGGGTCTCTGTGAAGCCGGCCCTGGCAGAGCGCTGGGACACTGGCAGCGTTATTAGTATTCTTCCAGGCTGTTTGTTGTCTGCGTCTGTGGGGGCAATTATCTTGCTTTAATTTAGGTCACTAATGATATTATGAGATAGTTTGATGGTGGTGTAATTTCTTTTGATGCTGTTTTTGTTGCTCTTGCTTATACCAACTCATTGTGATTCTGTAAAAGGCTGAATTCTATACCCACCCAGGGGGGGAGGCAGGGGGTGCAGGGGCAGAGGGGGAGGGGCCTGGCAGCTGCACTTCTGCAGGACTACTTGTCCGGTCCTCTCCACGTCCCTGCCAGCGTTGGGGCTGAAGCCTGGGAAATCTGACCACGCGCGCTCTGCCCTGTCAGGTTTGAAATTATTTCCGACAGGCTACCAAAGCAATCGGGCCCTCACTGCAGCAGCCTTTACACTAGTTGAAGTCTAATTTATAAGATAGATCATTCGCTTCAGTGATCTCATCTCCCATCCCTCCTCATCTCCCTTATGCAGAGGCCTCATTTGCGAAGTGCAAAGCTTGCCCGAACCCCACCCGGTACATCGCCCCCTTCGGCAGACAACCTAGAGGCCTCTATTGATTGTTTGATTGTTGTTTAATAGAAATACTTTTCTTGCTATTCAGCTTTATCCATTTCTTTATTGCATATGAAGCCACAATATTTATTTGAAATGCGTGCTTACTGGTGCTAAATGTGTTTTAATGGAAACTAACTCTGGACTATTCTATCCATGGAAACTAGCTCTGGACTGTGTCTGTTCCATCCACACTCTCACCCTCTGGTACTGAAGGAGGATGGCTTTGTGTTCAGGTACAGAGGGATTGTCTCGGCTGTGGTGCAGGCTGGGTCTCCTTCCAGTAGACCTGCAGTGGACGTGGCAATACGATTCAGAATCCTCAGCGAGTTTTCTGGTTTGAGGGTGACTGGATATTTCGAAAATACCTATGATAAATGAAGTATTTAGAACTTTAGAAATATTATTTAAAGAATATGATTTAGATACTAATAGTACTTACAAAATACTCTTATTATTGGCAAATGTTATTACTCAGAAATAGCACTCCAGAAATATTAATCTATAGAACAGCATTAAAAATAAAAAAGCTGAGCCGTATAGTTTTGGTTGTACCATCCATCCAAGGAAGCAATTTCATACCCAATACCCCCACTCAAAAAGGCTTAAAAGCTGCAAAGAGTGCAGTTTAGGGGAAGATTCCAGCTAATGCATGGTTTCCAGCTTCTCTCGAATCACAGGAGTATATCGTTATGAGGGATTGTTAGAAGCTTCTAGTCTAAAAGCTGGTGAAGAAGGCCAACTTCTCCACATTCGTTTGATACAGAAACCATCAGTGCCAGTGGCCACTGTTCTTAGGACTGTAACTGGCCCTGAGAACCCAATTTTTTATTTCCCAAGATTTATTTGCCCATCTGGTAGGCCAGGGAGCATTTAGGTGTCTGGAAAAGTTAGGAGTGTAGTTATTTTTCTTACTGATCTGTGGCTCATCGCTGAGGTTATAAAAGATGACTGTCACTTCTGAGGATTCTGTCAGAGTTCTAGCTATTTAGTATTTATTGACTCACTAGCTCTTAAAAGTGATGGGAGTAGAGTTCTCAATGTTTTTTATTGGTGGAGGAAATATTTTCCCAACTATAAGTGTTATCTTTTTATTTTAAAATTCTTCCCAAGATACACTTTTGCAATGAAGTCCTGGTTTTACACAAAAAATAAAATTTTTAAACATTAAAATAAAAAAATAACAAGAATAAAGAAAATAGGATTATTGTCTAAAATATGAACATGTGAAACATTACACATGGTGGATACAATGTTTGTAAACCCATAAAATAAACATGAAAACCAGAATCCAAGGAAGGAAGCAGCAATTTACACGTGTCAGATAGTTTACTAGGCACTGAGGTTAAATTCCTCTCATGAAATTTATGCTCTGTATATGTGGCCAGGTCAGAGAAATCAGAGTTTGCCAAGGAAAATGTGAAATAAATTGTAGAAGGACGATTAAACACTTTTGAAAACTATCCATCCACAATTAGCTGAGTCATTGAATAGAGCGACATATGTGGCTTATTGACGATACAATAAGAATTTACAGGCTGCGGTAACCGTAAATGATTTGATTTAGGGAAATAGTGCCGCAAAGTCACTTACAATAATCTGCCTATGGCTCCATGAAGAGAAGAGCTCTAACATTTCTTTATTTTCACCAGAAAAAATTGTCTCATTCAATTGCTTTTTTTCTTTAGCACACTGGTATAAGGATAGAGAATTATAAACAATGCACTTGAACCACATACCGAATTTTATAACACTTTTGTTTAAAAGTCATCTTAGGCCTTACAGAGTTTTGTTACTATTTTAGACACTATCAAAAATGTGGACAAGAGAGAAATTTCAAATTTCGTTTCCCTCAGAACTTGTAAAGACATGGAGGTAATGTAGAAGATTGAAACAAACAAAGGAAAGATGAATACATCTTAATTTCTTGTGATTTCAGAGGAACGGAGGTATGATAATATGTTGAGAGCAGTACAAATCTGAAATGGGTGAAATCCTGATATGATACTTAAGAGGGCCTTTCATGAATATCACTTTGTGATTTTCATCAGCCCGTTTCACCTCTCTGGCTTTCTAGCTTAGAAAATGAATGAGTTTGACTACAGAATATCTAAAGTCACTTTCAACTCTAACATGTTATGATTTTTTTAAAATCAGTTGCAAAATGAGATTGGATTGAAAACAGGACTCAACCACTCTTATTTGCTATGTCAATTCCCTAAGCCTTCCTGTCTTTTGGAAACTTTTTCTGTTTGCTTAAGTATTTATTCCAATACTGCTAACAACTTCATGTCAATATGCGAGCCAAGATAGGGAAAAAAAAGAAAAAGAAAAAGAAACAGGAAGTAGACACAGAAATACTCTAAACCAGCTTGGTTTTATGTAGCCTTGTTTAAAGAAAACCTCCAAATTCCAGCTGTGTACTGTTTAAATGTCTCCTTAAATGAAACTGACAGAGGGAGAATAGGATCCAATTAGCAAGAGTTTCCTTTCCTTGCATCTGATAAGTTAACATCTGTGCCTTCTGATAAAGGCACTCGATTTTTTTTTTTTAGTGGCATTTGCACTATTCATTAGTTCCCTTTTAGTACAAATAGCTGACTCCAAAAAGTGCCCTTGGGCTACAATGAATTGTTAGACAGGTGGTAGAGAGACATCACCTGAGAAGGAAGCCTCTCCAGGTATCCATTTGGGTTTTCACATTAACAATATACATTAAACTGTGAAAGAAACTTTATTAGTCACACTGAGTATTCTAATAGTCCCAAACATTGATTTACTTGATATTAATATAATAAGGATATGATGATATTGATAACGATGGCAAGGTTAGTTACTAATTTGTGGTTATCCACTGATTCCCTTTAAGGTACATAAAATATTTAAGAGAACATTGTGTTTTTTTCCTGTAATCGTATGCCCATTTTGGACAGGAAAAAATTTTTTTGCTTTTGCCCTCATTCCCAAATGGCAGGCCCTCAGGTTATATTTTTGTTTGCAGAATTCTCGCCCCTCATCTGATTTTTCTGCCCATTTCCCCCCACTCTATCATGTCCAACACCGTCCTCTGGAGTCTCCATCTGTCACCAAGCACCTCTATCCTTCTGTTTCTCCACATAATACTCCCTCCTCTGTCTTAAAGGAATTCAGAGGACACCAGTTCCCTTGTCATTGGGCCTTTTACAGAGAGGTTTCTGGTTCTCACAGGCCCAACTCCTACTTACCAAAAAGCCAAAGAATAATATCGCCAAATCCTCCTGCAACAACCTCTCCTCTTATTAGGCCTGTGCTGTGCAATCGTTTCTCCAAACTCAGTCAAATCTTTCTTCTATTTGTAACTTCTTTTAGAAGCACAAGCCTCTTCACACTGTAACAGGACTGCTAAGAAATTGAATTCAGACCTTAGTGTTTGAGATAGCTCCCTCCTTCCATACCTTACAGGTTTTGAAATAGCAGTTCTGATCATCTGCCATTATCTAAGTGGAGACCCATTACTTTCAATCAGAAGAATATTGTCGCAGCAGAAACACTACAGGAGTTTGAAAAGATGGATTCCGATCATGATAAAGACCTTTGCCAGTCAACTTCCGGTGCGCTGAGACATATCGCCCTTTTCTTGTCATCGCTGGGTAGATGGTGCTATCCCAATATCTTTCACCAAAAAGAGTAAAAAATGCAAAAAGCTAAGAAATCATTTTTTAAATTAATGGTTAGCTGATTTACATGTCTATACAATATCCAGACCGCTGTCACTCTAACCACTGTGGTGGGTAGGGAGTTATTTTATATTCCTTGGAGTAGCAGAAGGCTTTCACTCAAATTGGCACTGAGTTATTGGTCAGGCAAAATATGTGACATGACATCCTACCATTCGATCGCAAGCAGAGAGAAAGAGTAGAAAGTGAGGTATGGGGTGGGCTTCACACTGAATGTTTAACAGGCAAGTATGATTGTGACAATATATTCTCTATAGCAAGATAGAGAAATTTAATGTCAGCAATTCCCTTCCACCGAAAACAACTCTGAAACTGGACAAAATCGTCAAAAACTACCACTTTGCAACTGTGGAAAATAACCACAAGTGAACAACAAATAGAGAAGTATCTATTCATGAAAAACTCTTGGCCTCAAAGTAAAAACAGTGGAATCTATTGCTTTCTTGCCTGTAGGATGTCCCGTTTTCCCCTTCCCTCAATTCAGTTGAGATGGTTGCACTCTTAAGACAGGGTCGGCTGCAGAAATGAGCAGCTTTGTTGCTGGAGGGGGCTAATTTTATTTGGCACAGGGCAAAATCCTACACCTAGGGACATTGTCAAAGAAAACAGCAAATTCAGAAAGAAACTGAAAAGGAAAACATGATGGTGGAGTTCTGTTTAGATGAGCAATGGAATGGTGGACTAGCCAGAAATTTAAACAGGCAATCCTGGAAATGAGAGAGCTGTAGACGAACTTAGTAGACTCTCTACACATGCCTGGCTGACAAGGAGGCTGTCAGAGAAGTTCTAGGATGGCCCAGCAGAAGTAAATGCTAGCGCACATATGAAACCTGCATGACATTTAAATGCAGGCCCCGACCACACTCAGACATGCTGGGAGAGAACGGAAGTCTTACTGGCATGAGGTATTGAGCAGAAGCTCTGGCCAAATGATTGCCTAACCTCTAAGCCATGCAGACTAAAGTGTGATCCTTAGGATGTCAGGCTAAGAAATAAAAATAAGAATAAGAATGAAAACAAAAGCCTGAACAGAAACACAGTAGCTACACTCTGTGGAGGGAAAACAGACATACAGATATAGTGCAGAGAAATGACTAAAAATGAAAACAAAACAGAAACAATAACAATCCTTAAGAGAAAATAGGAAGAATCTGGAATTGCTGCAATAATCTAAAATTTTAATGTTTTTAGTCAAAACTTGTAGAACCTGCAAACAATAGGAAAATATGACACACACAGAAAAAAAGTAGTCAGTAGAAACTGTGAGTGGGCGAAAATTGCTGGCTTTAGCAGACAAGGTCTTCAAAGAAGCTCTCATATATATGCACCTTCGAAGAATTAAAGGAAAATAGGATGATGGCAAATCAACAGATAGGGGTCACAATAACAATAGAAATCATAAAAAAGAACCAAATGAAAATTCTGAAGTTGAAAAATATAGTAACGGAAATAAAAAATCTATTACATAAGAAAGAATCTGTGAAGTAAAGATAGAACACTAGAAATTACCCAAATTAAAAATCAGAGAGGAAAAAGATTAAAGAGAAATGAATAGAGACTTGTAGGACAAGTACAAGCCTGCCCACGTATAGGAATAATGAGCGTTCTAAGAAAAAAGGGGAGAAGAAAGGGGCAAGATAAAATATTTGAGGAGTAAATTCTTATAATTTCCCAAATGAGATGAGAAAATATTAATATATAGATTCCAGAAGCTCAATGAAACCAAGTAGGACAAATACAAAGAGATCCACATCTACCACATTATAAACTGTTGAAAGCCAAAGGCAAAGAGAAAATCTTAAAAGTAACAAGAGAAAACTGACTCATTGTATACAGGAGAACAGCAATATGATTAAAAGTTGAATTTTTATCAGAAACAATAGAGATCTAAAGGTAGAGCAGGGGCAAAAAGTTCCGGGAAAAGCAAGACAAAACAAAAACAAACTCACCCACTATATTAGTCCATTTTGCACTGCTATCAAGGAAATACCTGAGGCTGAGTAATTTACAAAGAAGAGAGGTTTATTTGGCTCATGGTTTTAAAGATTGTGTAAGAAGCATTATGCTGCCATCTGCTTCCAGTGAGGGTTTCAGGGAGCTTTTAATCAAGGCAGAAGGCAAAGGGGGAGCAGGTGTGTCACATGAGGAGAGCAGGAGCAAGAGAGAGAGGAGGAAGGGTAAGACTCTTAAACAGCCTCTCTCTTGTGAACTAATAACAGCGAGAACTCACTCATTATTGTAGGGAGGCTACTAAGTCATTTGTGAGGGTTCTGCCACCATGACTCAAACGCCTTCCACCAGACACAACCTTCAACGTTGGAGATTGAATTTCAACGTAAGACTTGTGGGGACCAAACATCCAAACCACATCATCCACCAGGAATTCAACTAAACCATCCTTCAAAAATGAGAAAAAGAGAAATAAGGAATCCCTAGATAAACCTTGTTTGAGAGAACTGATTGATAGCAGAATTGCTTTACAAGAGATGCTAAAGAGAGTCCTATAGATTGAAAAAGAATCACACCAAGTGGTAACTCACATCTAGAGGAAGAAATGAAGAGAACTGGAAATGGAAAATAGGTGAGTAAATATTAAAAAATATGTAGTTACCTTTTAAAACTCCTTTTTAAATTTCTTTAAAAGTCATGAGCAATAACTATAACAGTGGATTTATGGTTTTATAACATATACACATGTAATTTTTATGAGAATCAGAGCAGTAAGGAACAGGAGGAAAAGGAGCCATACTGGAGCAAAGTTGCTATACTTTCCTGGAACTGAATCAGTATTAACCTGAGATAGACGGGGAAAAGTTAAGAGTCCTATAGTGATCCCCAGAGCAAAAATTCACATTTTTGACATTAAAAAAGCAATAAAGTAGGAAAAAAAATTAGTCATAATCCATCCATGTCAATAATCACATTAAATGTGAGTGGACAAATCACTTTAATAAAAAAAGCATAGATCCTAAGACTGAATAACCAAAAGTAGGATCCAACTGTCTACTAGAGAAACATGGTAGAATCACAGACACAAATAAGTTGAATGTAAAAGCATAAAAAAATATATACCATGAAAATAGTAGGTATAAAAAAGTAGGAGTATCTATATTAATATCAGAAAAAGTAGTTTCTAAAAGTAGACATATTACTAGAGATAAACTGAGACATTTCATGGTATAAAAGGGTCAATACATCAGAAGTATATAATAACTGTAAATGTATACACACTTAAAAGAGGAGCATGCAAAATACATGAAGCAAAAACCAACAGAAATGAGTGTGAAAAAGACAATTCAACAATTAGAATAAGAGTTTCAACATCCTATTCTCAATATATAATAGAACTAGTCAGAAAATAGTACCTTTGAACGACACTGTCAACCGCTTTGTCTTAACTGATAAATACAGAACACTCCAGCCAACAACAGCAAAATATGTTTTCTTTTCTTTTTTTAACACATGTAGAAATCTCTAAGATAGACCAAATGCTAGGTTTAAAACAACTCTCAACAAATTTAAAAAGGATTGAAATATTCAAAGTCTGTTTCTTATTCACAATAAAATTAGAACTGAACAACATAGAGAATTTTGGGAAATCCCTAAATATTTACAAATTCCAAATAACCCATAGATCAAAGAAGTCACAAGGGAAATTAGAATGTGTTTTGAGTTGAATGAAAACTCAATACAATAAAATTTATATTATATCCTACAATATGGATGAACCTTAAAAACATTATACTAAGTTAAAAAAGCCAGATGTAAAAAATTGCATATTACATGATTCTATTTATATGAAATGTCTGGGAAACTCACATCTAAAGGGACATAAATCAGCTTAGGTATTCCTGGGGCTGGGAGATGACTTCAAAAAGACATAAGGGAACTTTTTGGGGTGATGGAAATATTCCAAAACTATTAATAGATTGTGGTGATGGTTGCACAACACTCTAAATTTTCTAAGAATCATTCCATTGTACACAATGGGCCCATGTGATGGTGTGTGATTTATGCCTCAATAGAGCTATTAAACAAAGAAACAAATTTATTGAAAAAATTTAATATGGCCAAAATCTGGAAAATTTGTTTTATAATAAATTGACATACTTTTGTTTATTTCCAAGAAATAATCCCCATAAATCTTTGAATTGAAAACAAAGTCCTAGATTATAATGTCCTAAATTACAAACCCCCTTCTACATAGAGAAAAACACAGAATAGCTATGACATTCCAAGAATCTAGATGAGTGACTACGTTCTGGGTGTTTTTATGTACATAGTTAGGTAAAAGCTGATTAATTTAGGACCAAGAATTGACTAACAGCTTAAAAGAATTTTTTCAAGAGGACATAAAATTGGATCACATGCCCTTCAAATATTTTTCTTTAATTTAAAACATTTAAACATTAAATAATTCTGCAATAATTATCCTGCAATCATTTTGATGTTGTGTCCGTTATTTGTGTTCAAGTCCACTTACTGGATCTCCCTATTATTTTCTTGGAATAGTCACAGACATATGCAATTTTTTCAAGTGTATGCTTTGGTTTTATTAAGGTATAGCATGAACTTGTGAATTAATTTCAGAAGCTAATCCTTCCAGATTTTTCTTAATTTTTCTTATATAGGACACCAAAAAAAACCTGGGGACTCACAATTTTCTAGACTTTTCAAAAAAACATTCAATTCTGTTTTCAAAGAAATATCTTCTTAGCATCTGGTCTATCTTTTTGTACTGATGTTTTTTTCTATTTACATACCTCTTAATTAAAGTTTATCATTATAATAACAAAAGCCACTGTATAAAAAGATATGGAAATGCAAAAGGCAGGTAAACATAGACTTGAGCTGATGAAAGCCAAAGGGTATGGGTTTTTATTAATCTGGCCAATAGGTTGCATGGGTGTAGCTTTGTAACAAGCATTTGCAAAAGGTGTTGCAGGCCATTTAGCTTTCATGCCACTCTCCCACATTCGCTGTGGTGCTCCTTTCCAGCTCTCGTATCAGTTTTATGTTGCCACAGTGAAGCTACACAACTGCAAAACTTCAACGTCGTGTACAAACAAGCCTTTATTCCGCACTCATCTGGAGCCAGTACCGGTAGGCTGGATGGCCCTATTGACGTTGACTGAGTTCTGTGCTCATGACTGGTCTCCAGTGTCCCTTGCTGGAAGCAGGGACAGCTTTGCTCTCAGTGTCTCATCCACTAGCAAGCTAGTCTGAGCACTTTTTCCAGGGAAAAGGCAGAGGATCAAGAAAGCAAAAGCCTGAAGCACAAGGTCTTTCCCAAGAGCTCATAGCTAGTCCAGAGCAGAGTTGTGGGTCAGAATGCCCCACCTGTAATGGGGAAAGGGCATCAAAATTACAAAGTAAAGGGCAAGGTTTGGGGTATGGAGAATCAAGGATATTTTACAGATCAATCTGTCACGTGCTACTATCCAGGGGACAAAATTCATGAGCATCATCTTCCTAACACCCAAAACTTACAGTCCCTTTTCATCCTCAGCTACTACATTCCTTTCCACTCTCCTTTCACTACCAACTCCCATGGCCTCCCCCTCAGCTGTTATTGCTCCGGCTCTCAATTCTAACTCCCCAAACACTCTTTATGAGTAAACCATTGTGTCTGTCCGGCTCTCTTCCTCCCTGTCCCCACTTTTCCAAGTTCAATGTCCATGTCTCCAGTGCCCTTTCATTGAGTCTTTCTTCCCTGTTCCCCAGACACATTGGCCATCCATGGATTCATTTCTTTCCTCAATACATTGGGGCTCAGTTATTACTGGTTGAACCTTTTCCTTGTTACCATTGCTCTTCCCTCATACTCCCTCTGAAAAACTTTAAACGTAAATATAATCAATTAGCACATTTTCCATGCTTACACCTGGCTTGTTTAGTGCTGCTGGGGAAAAACCCTTGAACTTTGCTGAGGCCGAGGCGGCTAACCATCCGTAAAAGATTTTGCTGCCTTTTCACAGTGGCAACTGGTTGCTGTGAGTCAGCTTCCTGGACATCTTTCTACATTTCCAGCACCCTCTTCGCGTGTACATGAGATTGTATCACTGAGGTTGTCCAGTGGAGTGGAATTACACCATGTCCAGATGGGTCCACCAGGAATGTCTTCTGTGATTCTCCAGGCTCACTCTGTTTCTCTACTTGCCAGCCGGGTGCAGAGAACCCAGAAAAAGACTCGGGGGTCCCAAGGATGATAGAGCCACAAGGAGGAAAGGCTGAAAGAACCTGACAAGCATCACTTAACAACCAGGTATGACGGCATCACAATCAATATGAACTGGACATACTTGGTTATTGTGTTAGACTACTGAAAATTTAAGATAGACATCTTCAGCAACATATACTATAATACTTAAATGATTGATATTTATTAATGCCACAGGGTCTGTGGTCTGTAGTTTCATTGTAGCTTATAGCTTGGTCCCCAATCCCCGGGCCGTGGATGGATACCAGTCTGTGGCCTAATAGGAACTGGGCTGCACAACAGGAGGTGAGTGGCAGGTGAGTGAATGAAGCTTCATCTGCATTTACAGCCTCTCTTCATCACTCGCATCACCACCTGAGCTCTGCCTCCTGTCAGATCAGCGGCAGCATTAGATTCTTATAGGAGCACAAACCCTGCTGTAAGCTGTGCATGCGAGGGATCTAGGTCGCATGCTCCTTATAAGACTCTAATGCCTGAAGATCTGAGGTGGAGCTGAGGTGGTGATGCTAGCACTGGGGAGCAGCTGCAAATACATATTATCATCAGCAGAGAGGATTGACTGCAAGGAGAGCATAATAAATCAATTGCTTGCAGACTCATCAAAACTCTATCAGTAAGTAGCAAGTGACAATTAAGCTGCATCTGGTGGCAGGTTTTAAGTCAGAATCCAACACTTATTTTAGTCCATCTGTGCCCTGCCCATTAATTTATTTGCCACTTCCATCCACATCTCTTTTCTGCCCTGCACACTTGTCTTGGCCACAGTCTTAGTTAGACCACAAGCTAACCCTAGCAAAAATGAGTAAAAAACAAGTGTCACCAGAGAGCTTCCTTGAAAAGAGGGAAAGACCCAATGATGGGACAGCAGAAGACTCTAAGACTTCCAACAAAATGAAAGCTGCATTTAAAAGAAAATACCAAGAGTCCTGCTTAAATTGAGGGTTCATTGCAGCAGGTGATTCACATTCCCCGAGCCTGCTTTGTATAACGTGGTCAGTGGCTTTCCAGTGAAGCCATGAAAACTTAAAAACTGCTTCACCACATGGAGACCAAGCATCCTACATTAAAAGACAAGCCTTTGGAGTTTTTCAGAAGAAAAAACGTGAACACCAAGAACAGAAGCAATTACAGAAGGCCACCACTTCGTCAAATGTGCCTGCACTGAGCGCACCATTCCTAGTGGCTACTACATTGCCGAAGCTAAGAAGCTCTTGATATTGGTGAAGAGTTGATTCTGCCTGCTGCTAAGCACATTTGCTGTGAACTTTTAGGAGAGGCTGCAGTTCAAAAGGTGGTATATGCTCCTCTTGCAGCTAAGACCATAACTAGATGAATTGATGAAATAGCAGAGGATACTGAGGCACAATGGTTGGAGAGGATTAATGGGTCACCATGGTACACAATCCAGGTTGACACGTCTATTGATGTTGACAACAAGGCAACAATGCTTGTTTTTGTGTTATATATTTTTCAGGAGGATGTGCGTGAGGAGATGTCACGTGTACTTTTGTTGCCAATAAACACTACAGCTGCAGAACTGTTGAAGTCTTTGAATGATGACGTAGCAGGAATACTGAATTGGTCATTTTGTGTGTGTATATGCACAGAGTGGCTGCCATGACTGGATGGCTTTCTGGTTTCACTACTTGGATCAAGGAGCTCGCTTCTGAATGTGAGTCTACGCACTGTGTTATCCATAGAGAAATGCTAGCTATCTGAAAAATGTCACCTGAACTAAACAATGTTTTGCAGTATGTGATTAAAATTATCAACTACATTAAAGTACATGCCCTTAACTTGCATCTGTTCACGCAGCTCTGTGACGGGATGGGCACGGAGTACACACATCTGCTCTTATAAACAAAAGTGAGATGGCTTTAGTTTTTGAGTTACAAGAGCTGCTCCAGGATTTCTTTTAGAAAAATGGTCACCACTGGTGGCACAGTACAGTGACACAGAAGGGGTTGCAAAACTTGCTTCCTTGTGTGACACATTCAACCTGCTCAACAAATTCATCCTGTCATTTCAGGGGAGGACAACTGTGTTCAAGTCAGTAGATAAAGTGGCTGCATTTGGAGCCAAACTGGAATTATGGGAGCAATGAGTGAACATTGGGATTTTTGACCCGTTTCAAACACTATTAGCGATTTTGAAAGCGACAATGCTAGGGCCTTGTTTCTCCCAGCTGGTGCATGATCACCTATCTTAGCTTTCATAAGAGTTTGAGCATTACTTCCCAACCACAAAAGACCCCCAAACTGGGAAGGAATGAATCCATGACCCATGTGTGAATAAGCCAGGTGAATCAACTTTGTCCATGCTAGAAGAAGATCAACTGCTTGAGACAGCAAATGACAGTGGCCTTAAAAGTATGTCTGAGATAACTTCAAATCTCCATACATTCTGGATTAAAGTCAAAGTGGAATATCCTGAGATTGCCACAAAACAACTGAAAAGCCTACTTGCATTTCCCACATTTTATATCTTTGTGTGGCAGAGATTTCTGCAGTGACAGCAGCCAAAACGAGATTACAGAGTAGACTGGACATAAGCAACACACTTTGGATGTCACTGTCTCCTATCACTCCCAGATGGGACTGTCTAGATGCAGGAAAACAAGCTCAGGCCTCCCACTGATTCTGCATCATGGTGAGTTGTATAATTATTTCATTATATATTACAATGTAATAATAATCAAAATAACGTGCACCATAAATGTAGTGTGCTTGTATTACCCCAAAATCATCTCCCCCTTCCCTGGTACCTCACGCATCCTCCCCCCAGCCCATAGAAAAATTGTCTTCCATGAAACCGGTCCCTGGTGCCAGAAAGACCGGGGTTTACTGACTTATAACATGGCTCTGCAGCTCTGAGCCAGGTTCCTGTCAGTGTCTCGCCACTCCTTTCAGCAACTGTCCTAGGTTGTTTCTTCTCTCTTCGCTTCTCAAACTATTCCCTCTCCCACAGCTCTAAGGATTCAGAAGATAAACTTGGTTCCTTTTCACAAAAAGTAAAATTCCTTCCTTCTTTCTGAAACATACGTGTCGAGAAAATATAAAATGTGCCCTGTTTTATAGTGGCTCAGAATGAATCAAATGTTCTTTGACAAGTGTTTAAACACATGAGGAAAATAAACTCTTTCAAGCGCTGATGGGTATTGGCTTTGACTTTCAAGTTTAGAAACAAACTGCTTATAAGAATTGTAAATCATAAGGCGTGGACAAAAACCAGTTATAATGGACATTTCATTAGAATCTTTTTCTGAGGCTATTAAGTAAGATGATAACATAACAAGATCTTCTTGCTTTAGTAACAATCTTCTTGGATAGGATTAAAGTTTGCTAATCTTATAAAGCAGTGGCTCTCAACGTTTTAGAATTTATGGCTTACTTTCAGAAGCTGGAATTTCAGCATACCTGAAGTGATATAAAACCACAGAACAGCATTTAATAAGCAAAGATTATAGCATTATCATACTCTGATATAACAGTGTCCAAAAAGGGTCTATAGTTATTTAATTATTCATTTTTTCTGAACTGCATTGATTTTGTATAGAATTTCTGCCTTGAATTTGTTCTGTTATACTCAGAAGGAACATTCTGACAATTTTTTGTAAACTTTAGGCTCTTTCTTTGTTACCAGCTTTTCTTTAGACTAAAGCTATGGCTCTTACCTCTTGTTTACAAAAGATAACAGTTTAAACTCTGCTGTTCTTTACTTTACCAAAATCATTCCATTAGGTTCTCTGTCTCAGAAACATCACCATAACAAAATAAATACTTAGTTTAAGTATCTGCCCCAAATCATTTCCCACTACTAGCCCATTTGTCAAGGGCTCAGAGCATACATATGGATTATAACTGGCTGGCTGAGAGTTTCTCTGGCAGAGAAATTAGAATGGGTAATTCAAACTTGACAAAAAAAAAAAAGAAAGGAGTGGAAATAAGTTCAGTTTAGTGATGATTACATGGGATCCAACTAAGATTTTCAGAAGGCAAATTAATTTGTAATATCTAAGGTATCAAAGAGAAGGAAATTTTAGAGCATGGAAAAAAATTCAAGTTCAGAGAAGAGTCTCTTTACTCTCATACTAAAATATGGTTTGTTAAGGGGAAAAAGAAAATAAAATGAAATCAAGACCCTGTTAGGATTGCAGGTCCCAAGAGATAAAGTTTCCTTCAGTGATAAGATTGTGTAGAACATTTCAATGTTCAGAAGTGTCAAAGGATTAAAAAAGGGATAGAATAGAAAAACACCATCTAAAAGTAGTGCTGTTTATCTAGCAGAGTAGAGTCATGAAATGTTAAAAAGCCATGTTTCTATCCTTTCTGAATTGTGTGAAATCCTCAAGTCAGAAATAATGATCATCTCAGAAACCTATACAAAAGGAAGACTGTAGCATTAATTTACCAATCAATGAGTCATTTCGGTTGATCCTCCAAGCAATTGAGGAGAACTAGACATTATTACTAAACAAAAAGCACCATTCTAAATGCCAAGCATACATCATAATTTTAAATAATAAGACTTTACATTTGTGCAGCATTTCAGAGTTTACAAAGCACTTCTATGTACATTATGTCATTTAGCAGTCTCTAAAAGAGGAAGAAAAATTTAAGGCAGGGAAAGGGATTAATATCAGTGTTGTGCTGGATAAATGAGGGTGAGTTTCTGGAATAATAGAGGTCCTCAACAAATCTTCATCAGAAACTGACGAATTGTCCATCTCAACTTCATTATCCTTATCATGAGCACTTATGAGAGAAATGAAAAATTGATGAGCACCGTCATAATCAAAGAGAATAAATGTTTCTCTGTTAAAGTGAATGCATAATCTTTCCAGAAATAAAATAACAATATTCATTCATTATTAACTTCTGATAATACTGACACCAAATCTCATTTCAACCAGTATAGGAAATTAGCCATATAGAAGAAAACTGTTGGAACTTGGAGTTGCTAATCTGTGTATACATATATGAGGTATCCTTCTCCCTCACCATCTAAAATCTAGTCTTTTGTCTCCCAAAATTCAGTGAATATTTTTGGAATCCATTTGGAACAAAATGAGGGCCCGTTTTTTAAGAGATACATTGGTTACCTTTTAAAACCAGATTTAGGAAGCGTCAAAGGTGCCACATGCATTATTTACAGCAGAAGTGAATGGCATATGACAAGAAGACTTTCCTTGAGTCATGAGGTTTCATTAGAATATTGCCATGTTTTCCTTATTATCCCCCAGCACCCTCTTAGACCAATCTTACACAAATATTATGTAAGAATTGCAATTTACTGCATTAATTAATCATCTATTTTCCGTATCTGATTCCATCAATTATTTTCATTACACTGATGGAAATTAAAATAGAAAATAGTGACATTTTCCCATTGGCGACTTAAAATGTGTGTTAGTAATGTATTTAAGATATAATACTTTTTCTTGCACTCCTAAATTTAGCTTTCAAAGAAATATCAAATATTGGTAAGCAAAATAAAAGAAAATAATAAATAAAAAAGCTTCAATACCTTTTCTACCAAGAGATAAGCACTGTAAA
This sequence comes from Avahi laniger, assembly GCA_963575035.1. Taxonomy (NCBI): domain Eukaryota; kingdom Metazoa; phylum Chordata; class Mammalia; order Primates; family Indriidae; genus Avahi; species Avahi laniger. Next base: position 2,243 of record CAUYSK010072394.1, on the reverse strand, counting down.
ATTCTTGGTTTAGGTTCTTCTAGTCCTGTTTACTATGTGTGTGTATCTGTGTGTGTGTCTGTGCATTTATGTCTGTGTGAATCTATGTGTGTATATCTGTGTATGTGAGTATCAGTGTGTGTGTGTCTGTGTGTGGTCTGTAGCTGGGCACTTCTAAAACTCAGCTAAAACTGGTAGACTTCTACTACAGGAATTAAGAAACAGTTAACAGGCTCCGCAACACTAATGCTAAATTAGAGCCTATTCCTCAAAGTCCTATTATGCACCCATCACAAATAGCTACATTATTAAATATTTGTTGAAAGATAAAAATGTCCATGATGTCATAAATATCAAAAAACAATCATATAATTTTGTATCTTCCTGAAAAATCATGATGCAGATGTAACAAGGTTTAAAAGGTTGGGATTATGGTTGAAAGACAGGTATTTAATAAAGATCATACCAGAATGCTAACAATAATGGTAGTAAGCTTTGAGCACAAATTCTGTGCCTAAAAACGTGTTAACCCTTTAACATATATTAAATATGTTTCTAAATTGAACTTTATTATACACACAGACTGTATTATGTAAGAGTAAATTTTTTTTTTTAATTTTGCCCTCAAATATCATCTTGGCAAGGAATAGAGGGACATTTGAGAGAGAGGACACTTAGTCTTGTCAATTAGCTTTATGCAGCTCTGGCTTTAAGAGGTCTCTTATAAATAATATTAAGGCAATTTAAATTTCAAATTCTTTATTAGTCTCATTTCTCCCCCATGACAGTCCTCTTCCCTGACCTTTCCTCATGATAGCATTTTGGATTAATGACAAGTTCCTGGAGTGTTGGGATGGTAGTGGAAGGGTTCCTGGTTCTCTCACCAGGACTGGTGTTTCCTTACTTGGGTGCTGTGTTGGGACTCACTGCTCCATGTCTTGGGCTATGATCTATTTCCTCTCACTGAATTAATGATGTTTATTGCTCCAGTGGGAAGCCAAGCAGCACCTACAACAAAACTGTCATGCTCAGGTTTGAGCTTAGAACTGAAAATATGAAATCCTTAATGAGATGTTAGTCTTTATTTTTTAATATTTATTTATTTATTTCAGCATATTAAGGGGGTACACATATTTAGGTTGCATATGTTGCCTTTGCTCTGCGTGGGTCAGAGCTTCAAGCCTGTCCATCCCCCAGATGGTGTGCAACAAGCTCATTATGTGTGAATATGCCCATCCCCCCACCTGCCCAACACCCTGTGAATGTTACTACTATATGTGCACCGAAGTGTTGATCGATTAATACCAATTTGATAGTGAGTACATGTGATGGTTGTCTTTCCATTCTTGTGATACTTCACTTAGTAGAATGGGCTCCAGGTCTATCCAGGATAATATAAGAAGTGCTAGATCACCATTGTTTTTTGTAGCTGAGTTATACTCCATGGTATACATATACCACATGTTATTAATCCACCAGTGTATTGATGGGTACTTAGGCTGTTTCCACATCTTTGCAATTGTGAATTGTGCTGCTATAAATATTCTAGTGCATATGTCTTTTTTTCCTTTGGATAGATGCCCAGTAATGGGATTGCTGGATCAAATTGTAGTTCTACTTGTAGCTCTTTGAGATATCTCCGTATTACTTTCCACAGAGGTTGTATGAGTTTGCAGTCCCACCAACAGTGTATGAGTGTTCATATTTCTCTGCATCCATGCCAACATTTATTGTTTGGGGACTTTTTGATAAAAGCCATTCTCACTGGAGTTAAGTGACATCTCATTGTGGTTTTGATTTACATTTCCCTGATGATTAGAGATGCTGAGCACTTTTTAATATGTTTGTTGGCCATTAGTCTGTCCTCTTCTGAAAAGTTTCTGTTCATGTCCAAACTATACAGAAGACCAATAAAACAAAAAGTTGGTTCTTTTAAAAAATAACAAAATTGGCATGCCTCTTGCTAGATTAATGAGAAGCAGAAAAGAAAGGACTCTAATAAGTTCCATTAGGAATGAAAAAGGAGAAATTACGACTGATATCATGGAAATACAAAATAGCATCTATGAATACTATAAAAACCTCTATGCACATAAACTTGAAAATGTGGAGGAAATAGATTCTTAGAAACACACAGCCTCCCTAGGCTCAATCAGGAAGAAATAGAATTCCTGAACAGACCAGTATCAAGCACTAAAATTGAAGCAGCAATAAAAAATCTTTCTAAAAAAAAAGTCCTGGACCAGATGGTTTCACATCCAAAT
>CAUYSK010072387.1:0-11272 GCA_963575035.1 Avahi laniger | reverse complement strand
GAAATACTCTCCAGGGATCAGGGGAATGGGGGGGAAAATCTACAACTAAAGGACACAGGGAGCCCTAAAGGGAGGGAAGAGCACGCCTTCAACCTGCATTTGGGTGAGGCAAAGACATAAAGTGTAACTAGAATGTTTGTATCCTCACAGTACCTTGGAATAATAAAAAAATAAAAAAATAAAAAAAATTATCAGGCTAAGTTAATAATGATAAATATAATTTTGTAGTACTATTAACTAATAAAAAAACTCTCATCCCCAAAATTCTCGTCACTTTCTTTCTAACTTCTTTCTTCCTCAAGTGTTAAGTTGATTGAGGGATAGCTTGCAAAGAGTGAAATTTATAAATCTTAAGTGTACAGTTTGATCAATTCTGACAAATGAATACATATCTATATATACATTTAACTCCACTCTCATTAAGACAGAAAATTTCATTACTCAAGAAGTTCCCTCTTATCTCCGCTCATTGAATTTCATCCTCAAAGTGACCAATGATGTGATTCCCATCACAATAGATTGATTTACATGTTTTAAAACTTCATAGAAGTGAAATTTTAAAGGATACACTCATTGTTGTCTAGCTTCTTTCATTCAGAATAATGGCTTTGAGACTGACCCATGTTGTATATGAAAATAACCCTTAATTTTAATATCGAGTATTATTTCATGGCATGAATATACAATATATGACAGTTTGTCCATTGTTCTATTAATGACCATCTGGGCTATTTACAGTTTGTCTGTTATGAATAAAACTGTTATTAACACAGGCATGCAAGCATTTTTGTGAGAATGTATTTTATTTTCACTTTAAAAAAATACGTAAGAGTGAAGCTTCTAGGACATTCGGATGTATGTTTAAATTTTTAATAATACATCAAACACTTTACAAAGAATTTATACATTTTTACACTCTCAAAAAAATGTGTGAGAGTTCCAGTGGCAACATATCCTTACCAACATTTATGTTGTCTTTTATATTTTACTCATCCTAGCAGATGTATATTAGTATATCATGGAGATTTTATTGTGTATGTCCCTGATGGCTCAGATTGCTTATTGGCCATTTGTGTGTCTTCTTTTGTGAAATGTCCATTTAAGTCTTTTGTAATTTTTTGTTGGGGCCTTTGTCTTTTCATTATTCAGTTGTAGAAATTCTTTATTCTGAGTCAAATATTTTGTCAGATATATGCAATATAGATATTTTTCCCAGTCTGTGACTAACCTACTCATTTTTTTTAATGGTACCATTTGATAAGCTGATGTTTTTAATTTTATGAAGTCAATTTATCATTTTATTTCTTATAGTGAGTACTTTCAGTGTATGGTTTCAGAAATATTTGCCTACCCCAAGGTCATGAAGACATTCTCTAGTATTTTCTTCTGCAAGCTTTATAGTACTAACATTTACATTTAGTTCTATTTTTTATCTCAAATTAAATTTTATGTATGGTATGAAGTAGAAATTGAAGGTCATTTTTTTACAATGCAGATTTTCAGTTGCTCTATCACCGGTTTTTGAAGACAGTTTATTTTCACTATTAAACTGATTTGATCTCATAGTAGAAACTAATTTCATTTGTTATGTATGGATCTATTTCTGGACACTATTATGTTCCATTGATCTATTTTATCTTACACTATCTTGATTACCAGAACTTCAGAGTAAGTCTTAGAATCAGATAAAGTAAGTTCTTCAACTCTGTTCACTTTCAAGATTGCTTTAGATATTTTAGGTCCTCTCAATTTACATAAAATTTTTACAATATTATTTTTCAGTTTCTATAAAAATAGTCTGCAGACATCTTGATAAGGATCAAATTAAATTCTTAGATCAATCTACAAAAATTTATGCCTTAACAATATGAATCTTCCAATTCTTACTATGTTATATCTTTAGATTTATTTAAATCTTATTAAATTTTTAAAATCAGAAATGTTGGAATTTTTCAGTATAGAGTTCTTGCACTTCTTTCATTACATTGACCTATAAGCAAGAATTTTATGTTTTGAATATTGCTGGTATTGTGTTTTAAATTTCCTTTCTCAAGTGTTTGCTGTTATTACAGGAAAAGATAACGGTTTTTTGTATATTGGCTTTGTGATCTCAGACACTGTTATATTCACTTAATAATTTTAATTTAGTTCTTTGATGTTGGTTTAGAATTTTTTTGTACAAAATCATGCCTTATGTGAATAAAGATCTTATTTGACTTCTTTATTTCCTATTTTCATGTTTTTTTAGTGTTTTTTTTTTATTGCTTTATTGCATTGGCTAGTACCTCTAGTACAATAGCCAATATAAGTGATGAGACCAAACATCTGTGTCTTTTTTGTTATCAGTCAAATTCTCAAGAAATGTTTTTCCCATGCACTATTTCTCTGGAAGTTATATAAGAGATTTGCTCCATAAATATGAGGGTATAATTTAAGAAAAAGAAGAACATTATACCCTAGAAAAGGGGGTTCCCACGTAGAAGATATTTAAGAAGACTCTCCAGGATATGAAAGAAATATTGTATCAGGATGACAGCTATGAAGTAGGTAAAAATGGAAAGCAGTTTTTAGACCGGAGCAACTCAGAAGATGAAATTGATAGACTAGTTGATATATTTGAAAATCTTTAGTGAATATTTAGACAGTTTGCAAAGAGTTTGGGATAGAAATAGTAATAAGTATACAGGAAACTGAGCAAATAAAATGAAACTATCACTAGTTTGAAGGATGACTGTGGTGCCATGAGATACCTATGCATGTATATATATATATATAAATACCTTTTTTTAATCCACAGTTCCTGGCTCATAACTGCCATAGTATAATCTGATTATGGATCAAAAGACTCTCATTCCACAGAGAATCCTGCTCCATACCCTGGAGGAAGGAATGCTGCATAGAAAGCCCAGGAAGGCTCTGAACAGATAGGCCTTCCTCAGTCTAGATCATGAGCTTTTTGTCCAATCACATTTCTACACAGTCGTCAGTCATGTCTATGTAATGAAACCTCCATGAAAACCCAAGAGAAATTCAGAGAACTTCTAGGTAGCTGAACACATGGAGGTTCCTGGAGGGTGGTGTGCCCAGAGCTGGCATGGATGCTCCATGACCCTCTCTCTGTACCTCGTCCTACACCGCTTCATCTATATCCTTTGTAATATCCTTTATAATAAACCAGTGTGTAAGCAAATGTTTCCCTGAGTTCTGTGAGCTACTCTAGAAAATTAACTGAACTGAAATTGGGGGTTGTGGGGATTGCAACTGGAAGCCAGTTGGTCAGAAATTCCAGAGGCCTGGACTTACAAATGGTGGAAAGGAGGGGTCAGTCTTGAGGACTCAGCCCTCAACCTGTGGGACTTGATGTTATTTACAGGTGGATAGTGTCATAATCAAATTGAAGGACACCCAACTGTGTCTGCTCCTGAGTTTATTGCTTGTTTATTGGTGGGGAGAAATCTCCAAATTCAGTTACAGAAATCTTCTGTGTTGATGATTGCCGTTGTGGTGTGAGAGCAGAGAGAAAAACATGGTTTGAGAAAATTTTCCACATACAGTGACAAAAAATGCAGAAAGGAAAAAGTAGTTATGCACACAATATGACTAAATTTTGAAGTGTTGACATAACATGTAAACACTGAATAGTACTCTAACAAAATTACCATGGAGAACATCAAGAGCATAGGACAATTGAAATGACTTGAGTTAGATGGAGGCAATTTGGTGGTGGAATTTGAGTTAATAATGCCTGAAATGAGCAAAATCTAAATGTAGCAATTTGAACATGTCATTTGTAATTGTGATGGTAATACTTTATGTATGAGTAAAAAGTTGAAATGGGCTGTGTCCCGAGAGAGCAAAGGGGAAAAAGAACATCACTTTTTGTTACAAGTTAGAGTATTTAATTCTAAACTGTGTACAAGTTGATTTTTAAAAATAATCTATTTTAGAATCTTGGCTGAAGGAAAAATGAAGATTACTGATATGAATTGCCTGAATCTGTTTTCTTCTGTATTTATGTGTGTGTGTGTGAGATTGTGTGTGTACTTAAAGACTGGGGGAATGAATGCCTTTATTTCAGTAATGCATGGATCTTATTTGTACATTCTCTTAGACCTAAAATTTCACTGGCCTCAACTGGTTCTTGAAATCATTTAGACTGGCTAAGAGCTGTCCTACATCTCCTACCATATCTTGGGCTTCAATTCCCCCATAGCAACGTAAGTTGCAAATATTTTGCTCTTGATATTCCTGTTCTTGATAGAGAGACAGAAGTCAAATTGGAATTGAGGAAATTCAATTTTCTCTGTAATTTATTTATATCTTTAGAAGGATTATTTATTTTTTGTTTTTACTCTGTGAATGACCAGCAAAGTACATGCTCTTTGGAAGATTTTGAAAGCCTCACTGAAACATTTTTAAAACTCTCACTCTTCTTTGGTTGCATGCCACTTCTTTTTTATTTTAAATATTTCTTATATTAAATATTAAATACTGTCAGAAAGTTCCGTTCAGTCACATTGATAATTGTCTTCTCTAATATCTTCATATGCAGTTATACTTTTGAAATTTTATTGTTAATTTCGGCATATGTCTGTTGGGGGGTATTCAAAATCATCTACATAATTTGGTAAGAAAATTGTGTTTTCTCTTTTTTCCTTTTGTATTAGAAGCTCTTTGTAGTGGCCAGTTCAAGATGCTATAAAGAAAATACCACAGACTGGTGGCTTGAACAACAGACGTTTATTTCTCATAGTTCTGAAGACTGGGAAGTCCAAGCATAGGGTTCCAGCATGGTCAAGTTCTAGTGAGGGCTTTATCCCTGGGATGCAAATGATTGCCTTCTTACTATATCCTCACCTGATGGAGGTAGAGAGCTCTAGTCCCTTTCTGTTACAGATACCAATCCCAAAATGAGGGCCCCCTCATGATCTCATCTAAATGCAATCATCTCCCAAAGGCCCCCATCTCCAAATACCATTGCATTGGAAGTTAGGGCTGCAATGTATGCATTTTTTTTGGGGGGGGGTATGAATATTTAGTCCATACTGCTTTTCAATTTATTTCTAGAAATTTCATCATAAGTTGATTTTGAGAATTTCTCATACTTCTTGAGCCTTCTTTCCTTTGAAATTCATAGTAATCAGGTATATTCTAAGTCTAAACAAGAGAATTATCACAGATATCAATTTACTTCTAATAAATCCATCGCTAAAATCATAACACCATTAGCCTTGTGGCTCTCAGCATGGCTGCATATTAGAAGCACCTACGGAGCTTTTAAAAATTCCAATGCCCTGCTGTATCTCAGACCAATGGCATCACAGACACTGGGGTGGGGACTAGGCATCAGTATAGCAGCACTGAGAATCACCTCTGAAAAATTTTTAAATGCTAATACTTGAGTTTAATCCTTAGTGATTCTGACAAAATTGGATTTGCATGAACCATGAGCATGATATTGAAAGCCAAATGTTAATAGATGTTAGAAGAATTAGAAGACAAGGGATGGTCCATACTTAAGATGGGAAACATCAGAATTGGTATTAATAACTTTATCACTCTTATACAGTTCATATGGAATCAAAGATAAGAAAAACCCAAGTCTTCAAACTATCTATCATATTCAGAACTCAATGTTTAATTTACATGCATACTTCACTTCAATCACAAAAGTATTTCTGGATTTGCAGTCTCCAAATTTACTCACCGAGTAGAAAGAAAATGACTTACTAGTATTCATTTTTTTCTTTCTAATTCTGTATCAGGTCTCCTTGATCCAAGGGCTCTGTAATGACACTGTCATAGAGTTAATATAGAGAAGTAAAAAGGATAATTTATGCTGCCAGACTTAAGGATATAGAGTCTGTACCATAAATTCCTAAGTAATTGGTCTTACCTTCTGAACTTAGAATTAGAGAAACTATTTTGACAAATAACCTGATACTCTCTAGCTCTGAGGAGTGAGGGTTTAAAAAACAAATGGTAGTGGGAAAAAGAAAAAAAAATCATGCCTACTTTCTTTCCCCAGAGGATAATTTCATTCTTAGTCTCTAGTAACATTAGATATTCTGAAGAAAAGTTTTAATAATTTACTTCAATGAAGTGGATATGGGCAAAGTTAAAAAAATGATGCAAAAAATTCAAGTTGGAAACTCTGTATATCATGCTTGGATTATCCCATCCATCCTTACTTAGAGCACTTACTTAGAATAGGAAGTTTGTTTTGGAACAGAGTTTACGCCTATGTCGCTTAATGTTTCAAGACTGTTTCTTTTAAAGAGCATCTCCAACACATCATCAAATCATCTTAATTTTTTTGCATGTGAGAAAAACTTTTCAACCTACTTCCAACCTTTGACAGGAAAATTTTTAAGGCCATAATATTGAGATATGGTAATGAGTCAGCATTAAACAAAGACTGTTGAGAAGATAGAATTTTTTATGACCAACAGAACTGGAAGTAAGACAAAACACGTAAATAAGAAAATAACGTATCCATGGAATGTAAATGGGAATAAGGGTGGTGACAAATAAATCAGGGGTTAACCCTGCTTCTTTGCAGGAACAGATATAAGGGAAGGTTAGAGAGAAGTTTTGATGAACTGAGATGTAAAATATTCCAAGTGAAAAAAATAAGAAAAGAGATTTTAAGAAATCATGTTATGGGTTACAACATGAATCAATTTTCTTGAAATTTAGTTGAGAGATGCTAACCATAACAAGCATTTTTTTCTATTTTGATTTGCTGCTGAAATATGCTGTTTTTTCTTTCTTTTTAAAATATTCACACTTATTTACTGAGATATATCATAAACAATGAAATGTACAAAATACACTACTGTTAGTGTACAGGTCAATGAATTTTCACATGTGACTACACCTATGTAACCATAGCTAAGAACAAGATATAACATTTTCTGATCCCCATGAAGTTACCTAATATTTCTTCCCAGTCAATAATATACTTCTGGAAGATAATTGCCATGTTGTCAGGTATAATAAGAATGCATTATTTTTATTGTTGTTTGGTAATTCATTGTTAGAATATATGATAACATATTTACCTATTTTTCTTTAGATAGGTTTTGGATTGTTTACAATTTGGGGCTATTATGAATAGGGTGTTATGAAGATTTTTATACAAATTTTTTCATGGTCATATCTTTTTATTTATATTAAGAATATACCTAGAAATGGAATTTCTGGGTTATAGGGTAGATGTATGTGTAATTTTTCAAGAAGCTGCCAAAAAATTTACATCTTAACAATAATTTACATCTTAACAATAAAAAGTCTTTCAAAACACGGACAAGGTTTAGTTCATTGGTTATGCTCTTCTGCTTTAATTTCTCTCAATAATAACTTGGAGTGTTTAGTGGTTATGCTCATTTTATTAGATTTGTATAGAACTGCTTGATGCTTTTGATATTTTCATATATAACATTTTTGTTTTAATTCCACTTTCTAATAGCTTTTCGGTAGTACATTGATATATAATTGATTTTTGCATATTGACCCTTTTTCAAATGATCTTTCTAAATTCATTTGTTAGTTTGAATAGTTTGTTTTCATTAGGTTCGGATTCTCTGTGCATAAAATTATGTCCTGTGCAAAAAGAATGATAGCTTTCCACTGTTTATTTCCTTTCTTTTTACCTAATATTTCATTTTCTTGCTTTATTGCATAGGGAACATTTCCATTATAAGGTAACAAAGAAGTTATCATAGTGGATATTCGCATTTTAAGGAAAGTTTTTAAAGTTTCAACATTAAGAAGGATGTTAGCTATAGTTTTACTTTATTTTAGATACCCTCTACCAAATTAGGTATGAGAGTTTTTATGATAAATGGGTGCTGAAGTATTATATATCTTTTCTGCATCCATGCAAATGAACATATTTATTCTCTTTCTCTTTTTTTCCTCTTAATTTGGTGAATTATACTCATTGATTTTCAAAGGTTAATCTGACCTTGTCTGTGTGGAATAAATCTCATTTAGTCAGATGAATTATCTTTTTTAAAAATCACTGGATTCAATTTCATTTTATTTTGTTTTAGGATTTTGCATCTATGTTCATGAGGGATATGAGTTTATAATTTACTTTTCTTGTAATATACTTCTCAGGTTTTAGTGTCAGGATTATTCTGGCCTTATAAAATAAATTTTAAAATGTTCTCTCCTTTTCTACTTTCTGGAAAAAGTTTGTACAATTGAAATTATTTCTAACTTATATATTCAGAAGAATTACATTGTGTAACCATCTGTGCCCAAAATTTTCTTTGTGGGAACGTTTTAAATTACTGATTAAGTTTCCTTAATAGATGTATTATTCAATTTTTCTGCTTTTTTTGTGTCAGTTTTGACAGAAAAAAGTGTGCTGAAAGAATTTGTTCATTTCATTTAGGTTGTTAAACTTATTGGTATTAACTTATTCATAGTATCATCTTAGAATCTGAAGGATTTTTAGTGGCATTTGCCTCTATTTTTAGTAATTAGTGTTCTTTCTCTTGTCTCCTTGATCAAATTTAGTAGAAGTATGTCATTTTTGCTAATGTAATGCTCTCAGTCTTACAAAAGTACAAACATCCACATATGTCACAAATGTTCACCAATTTGTCATTGTTATGATTTAGGAAGATATGAATGGAGAAGTTTATAATAATCATTTTAATTTAACCTGAAGTTCCTCCTCATTACATTCATTTAACTTAGAGGTATAATATTTAAATTCAGCTGCATAGAATTAAACATCAAGAGTTCTCAAGAATATTAATGTTCATTTCTAATTTGATATTTAAGAACTATAAAGTTAGCAATACTACTGCTATTGTAGATACCTATGTGTATGAGTAAATCAAGCATTTGATACAACTAAACTTGGTAAACTACAGCTATTTTGATTCATTTATATAGCTAGAACAGCTCATCACTGATTTTTTAGAGGATGGTGAAGTAGATATTATGTTGATGCTGAAACATGCAGTAGCAAGGAAGAAGACATCACAGCTACAGCTTTGGAATGACTGCTAGCATATTTATAATCTAACAAATTATATGATTAAAAGAAAGAAAAAAACAGTGCCCTTAAGACCTGTAGATTATTCATTTCTTTGTTTTTATATCATTTGTTTATTCATACATTAATTCAATAAACACATTATAATTCATGACTTAAGTTACAAGAGATTAAACGATAAGCTTTCTTTTTTATGTCATTAATTAGAATAATATATTTTAAAGCTTTTAAAAATTTGATTTTTTAAATATCTAAATAAATATTTTCATTTGTCAGTTTTTAGGTTCTAAAACCTAAAAGATATCATTTCTTTCTCTAAATTTTGAAAATAACCCACAATGATTAGTATAAGGCAGAGAGTGAAAACAAACTCTTTTTGAATCCATGAAAATTTTTGAGAACAATAATACATTGCAAAATTACATTGTACATGGAAGCAATTGTTATAACCACATGTTGGAACATTCATTTAAAAGTTTCTCACAACGATTTTTGAATCAGAGACATGGCACAGTAGTTCTTTTTCTTGTTGATTTTGACCTCTCTATAAATAATGAAACTATCAATTTCTTGAGGGAGACTATTATTTAGCCAGATCTTAATTGAATAAATGAAAGTGCACACTAAAACGTCTTATAAAAATGCCCTTTTGTTATTTTTTGTAATTATGAATTCATGATCTATGGCTTGCCATCCACCCCAAGAATCTTATAATTCTGAGGTGAGGGAGAGATGGGAAGAGGGAGAGGAGAGAGAAGGGAAAAAGGAGAATAAGGACAAAAGGGAAAAGAAGACAGAGAGGCCAAAATAAAAGTAAGGAATGATCCAGTTGGAGCAAAAAAGGGCAGAGAAGGGAAAAAGGAGAAAAAGGACAGAATGGAAAAGATGACAGAGTAACAAAAATAAGACTAGTAGGGGATGATCCGGCTGGAATGTGAAGTTGGGGTGGGGAACCTGCGGACTGTGGCCACATGTGGGCTTCTGGATCCTTGAGTGTGGCCTTTCGACTGAATCCAAATCTTGCAGAACAAATCTGCTTATTAAAAGGAATGCAGAAGAGAAAAATGAAGCTTTTCTTGTTTTCATTGGTATTTAAAGAAGAACGATCTTGAAATCAGAAGACCACGCAGGTTCCTCACACCTTTGCGGTGGCTTAAAATTTTCTTGAATCAATCAAGTTATCACTTCATCTACAATAGTAAAATTTATATCTTGCCATCTACGTTTTCTTCATACGGCAATTTATCAACTCAATCCAAGAGATAACACTAAACAATGTCTTTCCAAGAAAACAAAAACAAAAACAAAAATAGTCTTTGGTTACTCCTTGTTTTCTTGTGTGGCCTGTGATTTGTTTATCTTTATTTTTGCTCTTTGAGATTGGTTCCAACTTCAAAAGAAAAATATTGACATTAAGCCACTTTGAATGCCCAAGACCACATAGATGCACATATAAACTTTCAGCAAAGAAAATTGCAGATGCAGCATTTTAAATGTTCTCTTTTTAGGTTTGAATGTTTAAAAAGTGCTTCATATATCTCAGTTTTATAGCTCTTTTTTCTAAATAATAAGCATTTGATCTTGATGCATCTGGTTTTTTTGGTTTAAAAATAAAGACTTAAATACCCTTTTTGTTTTAGTGTAAAAAATCAGAAGTTAAAAATTCAGAAATGATTCTGACAGATATAATCAAAACTCAAGAGTTGGTGGCAAAGTTGCTAATAAATGTATGAGGAGAAAGAAACAAATCTATGAAGTTCCAAAAAAATTCAGTGATTAGGGATAATGTAGTTAGTTATTACTTGATAATACAAAGGAAATACACTATATGTATAGACCAAGGGTGGCAAACATTAATGTTTTCAAGGGACCATTAGAGTCATAGTGAGAATTTGATAAAACATAGCCCTTTGAGATATCTCCATATTACTTTCTACAGAGATTGTACTAGTTTGCAGTGCCATCAGCAGTGTATGAGTGTTTCTATCTCTCTGCATCCATGCCAACATTTATTGCTTTGAGACTTTTCAACAAAGGCATTCTCACTGGAGATAAGTGATCTCATTGTGGTTTTTATTTGCATTTTCCTGATGATTAGAGATGTTGAGCAATTTCTCACATATTTCTTGGCCATTAGTTTATCTTCTTTTGAAAAATCTCCATTCATGTCATTTGCCCACTTTTTGAAAGGGTTGTTTGATTTTTTCTTATTGATTTTCCTGAGTTCTGTATAGATTCTAGTTATTAGCCCTTTAT